>JACJUY010015488.1:0-15504 GCA_014220935.1 Platorchestia sp. MABIK | reverse complement strand
GGATGCCTTTAGGTTAAGATGTTTTTAAAATCCAATGTATCGACGTTTCATGTTTGTACTTTATTGGAAATAAGTGTTTTTTCTTTCTCTTTCTTTCTTGACTCCACTCACTGCACTCCATACAAAATGGTCTCTTTTTGGCGCTATCTTTAGATTGCTTAGGTGTAGCTCCTAAGTATAAAGCTTATTAATATAATAATACTCAAAAATTTTTCTCGTCATCGCCCTGTGGTTCTAGGACCTGCCCTTCCATGATGGCATCGAGGGTTTGAATACCGGCTATGGGTGGCGATTTTTTCCGTTGGGTATAGGGGAAAAACTCAAAGCACAATACCCCACTCTACCCAGGTGTCTGAAATGGGTACCGGTCTTGACCGGGGGAAAGCATCATGGCCTCTTGGTGTTACTTATAAGGCATTTGAAAACCCAATGTACAAGATGATATGTATCAGGCTAAAGTTGAAAATAAAGCATCCTTAGATGCCGATGTTTGTTTTTCCATGACATTCACTTTTGTGATGGTTAATTTGAAGATGCACATACCTTGGATGAATAAAATTATTCAGAACTCGTAAAAAGTTTTCAAAACCTGCAGATTATTTCATTGTCCTTGCATGAAAGTCGTAAAATTTACGCTGACGATGCACGGCTGAATCTTGCATGAGCTGCTCCACGAACTTCAGTTCACCTGAAGCCTAAAAGTTGGAGTTTTCTGCGTCACCAGTCCGCAGAGTGCGGGAATTGCGGAGGTCGATTTGCCAGATGCTTTTTTCAAAATAGCCAGAAATTTACAGCAGCAGCGAATGGCTGCCGCATTTGTGGTCGTAGAACACCATAAACTGTGCAGACTTTCTATATTGCTTCATGCGATGTTTTTAGCGACGAACGAAACACCCAACGCCCCGTGGCAAACAATGGTTCCTGCAGTGGATACGTGGAAGATATTTGCGTCACACTCCGTCTCAGATGTGAGGTGAGTCGTCATGTGTACTTGTGTGTGTCAAGAGGTGTTGGTGTCAAGAGTGGGAGGCGTTTTGACCTTAAAAAGGCGTAGAGTAGCCGAGTCGACGAAAGAACTTTCACTGTGACGACAGAGGAGATGTTGTGCGATGTGTGGTGGTAGCGTAATGGTGATTAGATAAAAACTTCATTGGTAAAGTTCAGCCACGAATCCTGGGTGGTGTTCATTTTTATCGTTCCATTTGATATGTGTACAATTGCGAGGCTTTTTTAGAATATCTTTACCTGGAAGTTAATGTCCTTACGCCCGAATTACGATCATTTTGAAGAAATAGCAAAGTATTCATGTGTCCAGCGAAATGTCAGACCTTCGTTCACAAATCTATTTTCGCTCTCTGGAAACGTTATATTTGGTTGCAGTGCAAAATACAAGGTGTCGAGACCTGCGCCAAACAATGCCTTGTATCGAGACACACAAGGTCTCGCTAATTAAATATTTAATCACCTAGAGCCCCTCGCACCAAACAAGTTTTGCGGATTAGGGCAGAATAAAATGCCTAATCAGCAATTGGTTACATTCACTACGAACTAATACGGAGCGTGGAAAACAAATTTTTCCACATATCACACAAATACCTAATCAGCAACCGGTCCCATTCGATACGAAGTAATCCGAAGCGCGGAATATTTTTGCACATATCACGCACGACAGGACGACAATTATCCATCCGATATTTTCGCTGCCATCGGGGAGTTGTCCCGAGACAATTTTGTGTTGCGCCCCGCAAGTCATTAACGAGTCGCGGGTCATTCGTCCGTGACGCGCTAATTTTACCCCCGCCGCTTGTTCGGTGTCTTATAATACTTAATTGGCAGTTTGTATTTGTCGTGATTGGTTTGCAGCAGTGTTGGGGCTGATTAGTGGTGCTTTATTTGGTGTAGTCGGGGCAGAACATTTCTGGCAACACGCGGGACTTGGGCGTCTGCTTCAGAAGGCGTCGTGACTCCCACGTTGCAGGAGGGTCCGGATGAGCAGCAGGAGTTTGTGACGCGTTACACCTCGGGTGTGTGACATCAGGTATGTGTGCGTGGATTGAAGGGGCTGAACTAATGAGATATAATCTATGCCTCTTTCCTCCAGGAACGAAGTTAACCAGAACGTGAAAAATTTTTAGCAGGTCTGCTTTGAAACTTTTTGTGCCAGATGAGAGTGTAAAAAATTTAGTTCTTTGGAATTATTTCAGATACAACAGAAAACAAAAGCATGGTTGAGTTTGCCTGACGTATGCACGTAGCATCAGATTAAAAGATGTAAGCAACAAATTTTTCTACCTTCATTTTTTGTCATATCAGCTGGGTTGGGATCTATGTTTTCATCCCTGAAGCATAATATATAAGAGTTATATAAGGCGAGGCTATTCTGTTTATTTTCAATCTAGCGTCGAAATTAACTAACACGTGATCGGTCTCAAAAATTAGTTAACCACCAGAGGTTGAAACTTGTCAACAATAAACCTAAAGCACACCAGTCATAAATTTTAAGGTTAAAATCATACATTGCATTTCTGCAGGGTTGTCATAGGCCTATAGCTCTAATTTTATTATAAAAAACTCCAACCCGAGAATTTGGGCCTAAAATTAGCGTAGAGTAGCAAAGTCGACGAAAGAACTTTTGCTGCAAGCTGTACCTCTACAACAGGGTAAGCTGATAAAAAATTTGACCACCGCTGTGGGGATGGCTCGTTTTTCACACTTTACCAACGTTGAGCATGATTTTAAATCGTACATTCATTACTTACTTGCGTTATAGTTAACCTAAAGAACGTTTTCTCATTTGTTCCTTTACCTCTGACCTCAGAAGTAAAACTCGACGACAGAGTCCCTGCACAAGCTGTGACGAGGTCCTGCGTACAACTTGGCACTGTTCGTCAGCGAGATGCGTTTGGCGGGGCTGCTGATGCCCTCCGTGCTGTTGACGGCGGCGCTGGCGGTGGTCAGGCAGCAGCACTACACAAAGGTGGGTTGTGCGCTGTGCTCACCACGGGACCTTGCTCGTGATCACGATCACATCTTCACGGGAGTCCCCTAAGGTCCCTCAGGCCTAGTGGTGAGGGTGCGCGACGCTCACATGAAGAAGCATGGATTTCATTCCCAACAATCTCAGAGATATGTATTTATTCTTCACAAATAAATCGTTCTTGACGGTCCAAACTTCGACATATGTTCCATTAAAAGTATGGTACAACTGATCGGTTGCAGGGACAGCTGGCAGTGTCGAATATCTAGGATACAAGCTCATGGAGGTAAACGACTGATCAGCTGCAGGGCACAGCTGGCAGTGTTGAGTATCTAGGATACAAGCTCATGGAGGTAAACGACTGATCAGCTGCAGAGCACAGCTGGCAGTGTTGAGTATCTAGGATACAAGCTCATGGAGGTAAACGACTGATCAGCTGCAGGGCACAGCTGGCAGTGTTGAGTATCTAGGATACAAGCTCATGGAGGTAAACGACTGATCAGCTGCAGGGCACAGCTGGCAGTGTTGAGGATCTAGGATATAAGCTCATGGAGGTAAACGACTGATCAGCAGAAGGGCAGATCTGGCAGTATTGAGTGTCTGGGACACACAAATTCAGCTGAAAGCAAAAGTCCACCGACCAAGTGAGGGTGTGTGATTGATTTACGTCCAGCACGATCTCGCTGCTGTTCTCTCACGCGCTTGTGTCTACAGCTACAGCCGAGGGGCACGCCGGACCCCTCGTGCCAACTGAACGTTACCAACTCTATCCCTCACATGGCGTTGGTTAGCACCTACATGATTCGGATGTGGTGCGCGGCCAGGTGTGGGGCGACAGCATACTGCAGCACCTTCTGCTTGTCCTACGGTGAGTGTTGGTGATTGGGTCGCAGCCTTGACCAACCGTCTGTAATGGCGGCATGGTGTGAGACTGTAAGAGAAATGGAGAGAGAGCCTGTGTGGAATTTATGGCAAGGTAACTTTACCTTACAGGGAAGTAAACACTACGGTTGTATTTTCTAGCTTGTCCCAACTCATTTTAGCCTACCTTGTGTTATTCTGAAACCAAACCATATTAAAAACTTTCAAGTTTCAAGTTAAACAAGAAAACAATATGTGTATAGGTTACGATACTTTAATATAATAAATCGATAACTAATGAAGCAAAAAGTAAAAACCAACAGAAGTATATGTTGTTATTTGTATGCCCTAAGAGCTTTGCGTATGCTGTTGTTGCCATGGTCTGTGCCTCGAAATTATGACCTTATGTTATTTTCCGTGTTAGGTAATCTGAAAGTTGTTCAATGATGTAAAGGATGCAGAAAGCTAATTTCCTTATTTTGTACTGCAATCAAACGAAAGGTTGGAAAGATATCTTACCATTTATTTTTTATTCGAAAGTTGCCTATTTAAAATTGTGTTTCACATACTCGTATAGTTTAAAAATCATATTGTTTAATTGACGCCCGCCATTATCGATACACTGGGTGAACTGAATTCTACTGTTTCTCATCACTCTCTCCAACTTATTGATGGTTATGTTGGCCGTTTCTTCCTAGATGTTTCTTTTCAGATCTTTCCGAGTTTGTAGGCCGCGAGTATAGACACGGGATTTAAAAAAACCCTGCTAGAAAGTCCCATTGGGACAAATCGGGAGATCGCTCCGGTCACTTTATATCGCCTCTCAGTAAGATGAGGTGCCCTTTGAAGCGATTTAGCAACACAGAGATCGATGGTCCTAAAGTTTTCATTTTTTTCTGCACACAACCAGTTTCCTTGAACTTAGTCACCCACTAGAAATAGATTTCCGCAATATTGAAGCCCAAAGAAGCAATAACGAAGCGATTTCTGCTGGGTTCGGCATGTTAGGTTGAAACCACCGAATTTCCGTTAGAAAAATAGGTCTCTACGTCAAATGCACACTTATCGTTACTCCAACGCATGATGGTGCCTGACCACTAGGTTACACAACTCTGTGATCATTTTCTCAAATGAGACCACACCCACCTGCCTGGGAATCCTGTAAGCTTCAGAGCACTTACTGCAAAAGAGGAAGTTAGCTAGCGGCACCCTGTATTAAAAGGGTTTTAAAAATTTGATCTTTTGATGGGTAAATAATCGTTAAAGTTTTGAGAGATGAACAAACATTTAAAAGTTACGATTTTTTCCGCCAGAGCTTGCGTCCTGCAAGCTCTATTCGAGCATCATCGGACTGCAGTACACCGGTGGCATCGCAGAAGGGAAGGGAACCGCTTGCTATAGTGTGTCTGCCTCTGTCTTCAACATCATCGACCGGGATACTGCCATCACCGCTACCCCTCCTATGGAGCCTCCGTACTCCGTGAAGCTTATGAAAGATCACGTCTACCATCCTTGCCAGAAATTCGGGCCTCAGTCCTACATCTCGGAAATGGGGCCTTACCCGCACGTCCGCTTCGACTTCGGTAAGGAGGAGACCGTCGCGGAGATTTACATCTCCACTACACTCTTCAGGCTCGCTGAAATTAGGCTCGGCAACTCAGAGGTAAACACGGAGAATCCAATAATTTACTACATAGGTGAAACTCCAGAGGAAGGCTATGAATTCCGTGTCCCTCTGACCCAAAACCACAAAGGACGCTACCTCAGTTTCAACTGCCTCAATGACCACGAATGGACTGTCTTCCGCATCGGAGAGGTTCGCGTGATGCGGGCGTTTGGATAAAAGAGGAGGTTATACGCCGGGGTCAGGAAGGTATTGCGATGAGTTATGGCTGGCAGCTGAGCGTTCCATTGAACAATTTCACGTAATTTAGCTCATTAGGACCGAACTGAAACAGGCTTTGGTCTGAACCAGGCTTTAGCTCCCTTCAGTTGTACAGATTAAGTGTTATTGCTGTGGTCAGTGTTCGAGGCGCTCAGAGGTCGCTTGTATATTCAAAGAGCAGCAGGACACTGCCGGCTGGGGCAGGTGCAGCATCCTGCACTTGACCACATCAGTTTGTGCCTCGAAATTCTAAAGGCTTCCCATCGACTGATAGAAGTTCTGTTTTTCCAAGTAATGTAACACTTTGATGGAGCTGAAAGTTCCTTTTTTAAGCGATGTAACGCTTTTTATGGATCTCTTCTCTGAACTCTGGCTGCGTGATGGAGAGCATATATGTTTAGCTGTTTGATTTGTATATGTTAAGTCGCTCACAAAGTGTTCCCATATTATTGGTGTACGCACCGTACATAATTCAGCATTATTTAACGAGCGTTACAGCGCTCTGCTGCAGCATCTGTGCGCGGTCTGTAATATTTTTCATGGATAGCTAACGGATTGATCAATAGTCAATTATTTGAAAATAGTAATGAATACCGACAAAAATAGAACGCTGCCTCGTTCTAAAGTTTGGCTTTCTTCAGTTCAGTCAATGCCCTAACGTCAAGTGATATTCATATTTAAGTCTCCCTAGTTGATGATCAATGTTTACTAGTTCAAAATATCACCGATTTCTGTGCATGAAAGACATAATTAGCTAAACATGGACGGGAGAGCCTGAAGTGTTGTGTGGAATGTCGTGGAGAGATTCATCTACACATCGTTCCTCTTTTGTAATTCTGCACCTCCAAACGAACTATAGTTTTAGGAAACATTGCCATTGCTCGCTTCTTTTTCACCATGAATTTTCTACTTCTTTTCCTAAAGAAGAATGAGCGCAATCGTAGGAAATAGATAGTTTTATAATTTTAACGTCGGTTACCCGTCTTTTGGGTTTGCTATAATCACAAGAGAGCTGCGTTTTAGTGTAAATACGACGTTTGCAGAACTGGGATCGAACACGAGCTTTTCTTGACGTAGGGCTAGTACTTCACCCTTTTTGAGGACCTCATTTTGAATTTAAAACTTACACGTCTTGTGCAGCTTGTCACGTGTGTTAAACTTTCATTCTATCTTCTGAGCCGTAGGAACTCGATTGTTCATACGTAGGGGTAATATTTACTGTCTTCATTCTAAAATTCGCACGTGCTTTCCTACCCTCAACTTTTTGCCTAGTTTGATATATTTGACATATCTTTCGTAACTAAGGATCGGTTTTGCTGGGATATTTAGAATGAAATTCTAACCAATTTTTATTCTAAATTGTAATGAGACGTATCATGTATACGTGCTGGCCCGGTAAATTGAAGCGCCCTAATTATGGCTCAACTACAGCCAGAAGGAAGCATGGCTAATAAAATCTTGCTAAGTCTTAAAAAGTTTTAAAAACCTACAGAACAGTTTATTATTTAAGGAAAAAGTCATAGGAATAGTACCGGTGCAACACGGCTGACTCTTGCATGAGCTGCTCCACGAACTTCAGTTAATTAATCAGAGACCTAAAAGTAATATGTATAAAAAGTGTTTTATTCTGTCGGAAGCAGGCAGGATGCTTAAATTGTGTGTATCTAACATGAATTAAGTGTATCCAATGCACATTGGGAAAAATTAATCTTGGCTGGATGTATGTTTATGAGCGAGCGACAGATGATAGACAGTTGCTTGGTCGAATGTCACGAACCCCAACAGAAGCACGCGCCTAGAAAAACTCAATCAGCGCTACCAAATTTTGTTGTTTGCTTTATGAAGTAGGTGCTGGACGTAGAGGCTCACGTTTATCCAGCTGCCAATATCTCCTAAAATTATAATATCAGATTTCGCGACGTCTGTCTCTGGTGTGGTGGCAGCCACCTTCATTATATTGATAATATTTAGTTCATATCTCACGAGAGTAAGATCGTCACAGGATAAAAATTCTTTCACTGAAAGATCATAAAGAACATTCTTTGGTGGCAGCGGTGGGATCGTTCGAGATTGGGGTTCGTGTGAGAAAGTGAGAGAGCGAGAATAAAAGTAGAAGAAGAAAATTCAAGAGAGAAATTCGGGCCCGAGCGACCACGCAGACTGCATTTTCACCGGATCCCAAAACCAGTAATTAACACTATTAATCGTGCTATCAATAGGACTATTAAAAGCTGTTATGTTTCAGATAAACTGCGTGCATTTTGTTTGTCCCCAAAGCATCATTCCTTAATTTTCTCGTACATTTCACACGTAGTCAAGCACCGAGCTGCTATAGGCAACGTAACCGTAGCTGAGCGATTAGTAGTCATTGTTCCTGTAATTAATGTTATAGGAGCCGAAAAATTACAAAGCCCCTTTAGCGATTTGTTCCGAACTTCAGCAAGCCATTGAGAGTTAAATTTTGTACATCTAGCACTGTGTTCGTGTTTAAGAATGCCCCTAAGTGATGACGATCAGTTAAATATCAACTCGATATCAAGTGATAATTATCAGTGATTGTCCCGTTTTCCCGATAAAGCCGAGATTATTTTGTGGTGAAATAAGTGCAAGTGATTTTTGAGAATTAATCGTTGGTAGGATTGCAGATTGCGAGGAGTGATATAACTCGATCCAAACTTTCAAATAACAGACGTGATTATTAGGAATGGCAGACTCAGGAGCTCCAAATCCGTTGACGGTAAGGTCCGTCCTCGGGGAAACTCCCAAAATTCAACGGAAAGTCAAATGTTATAAAATTCTTGAAGAATGGGGAAAACGCGCCACTCTAGAAAAATGGACAGAAGAACAAACTGCTGAAATAGTTCGATATTTGTTTATAGAAGCCGCCGAGAGTTTCCTGAACTTTAATCCGGAGCTTGAATCATGTGATTTAGCTACTCCGTCCGAACGTATTCAGTTACTTTTCCTTCGTAAGATTTCCATCACCGATGCTTAAGCAGAACTCTGCCGTAAAAATGGACCGGTCTACGATAGACGATCACGCTGGGCTATTAGAAAACTGCGCTGCGTCCCTTTCTCGCGTAATAAACGAACTTCAGGTTGAATCCACCCGAGACGAATTTTTGTCGATTGTATTTAAGGGCCAACACTCAGCATAATAGAAATCAAGAGCAGCAAGTGAACCCACAAAGATCGCAGATTGTATCAGAACTACACAAAGATACGAACGGTTGCTTCGCGATGAAAAGTCCAGTTTGAAATATTTGACACACCCTTCGGATCGAAAGATCAATTTTTCTGAGATATTTAGACTAAAAAATCAAGCCAACTTTCATTCCAAATTGTTATGCTACTTATCATACAGGCCTATCAGTTCAATTGATGGTATTTTATGAGACATTTGTCTTTATTCTGGCCTGATTACAGCGAGAGGGAAGCATGGCTAATGAAAATGTGCAAACTTTCGAAAAGTCTTTCAAAAATTACAGAACAGTCAATTTTTCAAGGAAAAAGTTATGAGATCTACACTGGCGCAGCCAGAGTAAGTGGCGCTTGAGCTGTTCCTCGAATTTCAGTTAGTCGGAGACCTAAAAGTTGTAGTTTTCTGCGTCACCAGCATGTAGAGTATGGAAATAACGGACAATCCATTCTCCAGATTCTTTTCTCAAAATCGCCAGAAATATTCAGGAACAGAGGAGTGACTGCCTCATTTGTTATCGTAGAACGCCATCAGATGCGCGGATATTTCGTTTTGTAATTCTGTTCAGAATTCCGAGCCGATGCCGTCATTTTATGTCCGGTGGGTGAACACTGACTTGTTCTAATGTACACGTGAACTATGTTCCCGCAAGGCTCATGGATGTCAGAGGAGTCGTCAGGTGTGCTCGTGCAGGTCGAGAGGTGTTCTATGCCAGGGAATTTTTTCCTGTGTTTGCTTCAGCCCACTGATGTAGCATGATTTTAGATGAGCATTACGGTTGTTCTTTCAGGCTATACATATTTTATGGTTGCGCTCTGTTCTTGTCTTGCTTACAATACTTTGTGCTTCTGAAATAATTATCAAAACATCAAGGTTCCGTAAATCACCTTTTAGATGATTGATGATCAATCATCTTAAAAAGAAGATGATCAATCATATTTTAGATGATTTACGGAACCTTGATGTTTTGATAAATATTTCAGAAGCACAAAGTTTCACAAAATCGTGAAGTGAATAGTAGTTATCGTGACCTCTTTGGTTCGAAGGCCCCCGTTCGAAAGAAGCTTGGACTCGTCTTTGGAAAGCAAAGTTGAGCGTCTGTTGGTGGCCTACTCGAATGAAATTATTCCCAACTACTTAATACGCTGACTGCGATTGGTTAAACTGTACCTAAGTATTTAACTCAAATTTTAAGTCAAAAGTTGCTAACAACTTTAGAAATACCAACCCTTAAATGGGTTCATTGCATGCCATGAACTTTACCACATTAACTGCGATGGGTTAAATTGAAGTTCAATTTTCAATTCAAATTCAAAGTCAATTGTGGAGTAAACTTTGAAAATATCAAACATTAACTGGACCGGTGTTTCATTTAGCTTTCATTAAGCACTCATAAAAAATGAGTTAGTGACTGTAGGTGGGTGAGCTGCACTATGAAAATCATCTAAGTGACCACCGGTGGGTCACTTCGCAGTAAATGTGTTCAAAGATTACTTAACATGTTCAAACGACCCATCGATGGGTGTTATCGCAAGCAACGCGTTAAAGTGT
This sequence comes from Platorchestia sp. MABIK, assembly GCA_014220935.1. Lineage (NCBI taxonomy): Eukaryota > Metazoa > Arthropoda > Malacostraca > Amphipoda > Talitridae > Platorchestia > Platorchestia sp. MABIK. Next base: position 5,031 of record JACJUY010015488.1, on the reverse strand, counting down.
CGGCGGTTTGTGTTGAGCGTTGTGAAATGTGACAGTGAGCACACATGACTGATCTAGTTGAGATGGTATGCGATCTTATTTGTGCGGTGGTAGCGTAATGAGATTAGTACACGTGTTCAATTTTGATTCTTGTAGTTTTCACATTGATTGATTTTGACAGGATGTACCCAGCGCCAAGGTTTTGTATCGTAAAACCTATATTCGTTGAAATATAAATGTTTGAAAGCAACTATCTTGCAAGAATTTCTATCATTCTGAGGAAAACAGAAGAGTCGGAATTTCTGCTCTCCGAAAACTTGCGATTTGGGTATAGCGCAAAACACAAGAAAATAAAGAAAGTAAGAAGTCGTCAACACCCAATACACAAAACTAGAAGTCGAGACACACAGCACATAATACACGATACAAGGATTCATGATCACACAACACACACAACATATGGGACAGGACAGCACAAATTATTAACACAATCTATCACAGCTCCTCCGCCCACCAACTTTTGCTAATTGTGTCCAGACAAACTGCTTAAAAAGCGACTCGTTCTAATCAACGTAATGTAATCTGAAGTGTGGAATATTTCTGCCAACATTGCACGAGAAAGGACGTAAAATTTCTGGCTGAAGGTGTTAGAAATTCCGAGTAATTACACAAGCAGCGCTTGTCGAATTTGTACTGTGCCTCTCACGCCCCTGGCACCCTGACCCTGATGCGCACTTGTGCCTGGCCCCATGATCCTAATGCTGCCTTGTGCCTGGCCCCCTGACCCTAACGCACCCTTGTGCCTGGCCCCTTGACCCTAATGCACACATGTGCCTGGCCCCATGACCCTAATGTACCTTTGTGCCTGGCCCCTTGACCCTAATGCGCCCTTGTGCCTGGCCCCTTGACCCTTATGCACCCTTATGTCGGGCCCCTTGACCCTTATGCACCCTTATGTCTGGCCCCTTGACCCTTATGCACCCTTATGTCTGGCACCCTGACCCTTATGCGCCCTTGCGCCTGGCCCCTTGACCCTTATGCACCCTTGTGCCTGGCCTCTTGACCCTTCTGCACCCTTATGTCTGGCACCCTGACCCTAATGTACCCTTATGTCTGGCACCTTGACCCTTATGCGCCCTTGTGCCTGGCCCCTTGACCCTTATGCACCCTTGTGCCTGGCCCCTTGACCCTTATGCACCCTTGTGCCTGGTTCCTTGACCCTTATGCACCCTTATGTCTGGCACCCTGACCCTAATGCACCCTTGCTCCTAAACCAAAAGCCTACCCCACGTAGGTCTCGCATGTTTAGTTTCTTGCTAGTATTCCCGGCCGCCCCGCTTCACAGCAAGATGCCCCGCGTAATATTTAATGCCCACGAAACCCTTAATTTCTTTTGTAGAGAAATACGTAAATGTTTCATACTAGTAAGAATTAGGTTTTTGGTGTCGCTTTTGAGCTGCTTTCAGGTTTTTACGTCACACAAATTCTCCTAAACTCCGCATCCAAAAGGATCTTGAGGACGTCTAGAGAGTTGCTTTTGTCAGTGAAATGATCTGAAATGTTTTTTGGACCTAGACTATGGCAATCATATGTTGTACCTACGTTTGGAGGATAAAAACTTCTAAACTTGCATGCACATAGATTATTTTCTGCTAAGTATTCATCGCCTCTTCGTCGTCACCTGCAATGTAAAGAGTATCATTTGTAACATATCTGAGTCTATACACATCTCCCATTGTTCACACGATCCTTGTGCTCTCTGTCAAATACTTACGATCATGGGCTGACTCTAGATCCCTCTCTTGTTATCATTGACCAAAAACCAGCTACTCCTCATCCGAAAATCAAATATTATAAGCAGCTCGATCCACATTCCAACTCTGAACACAAAAAATGGGTCACTTCATGTTAAAAGTAATCAATTTGCTCATTTCCCGCTGAATATCTTTCTTTGTCCGAATGAAATTTCTGCGATAGCACAAACCATCAGCCAAGAATTTCAATTCTAGATTACAACTAAAGCCAAAGTCGTTCCACAGTTCAATTCATACTTATGGCCTTTCCATGGACAGTTCGCCCTTAAGACCTTTTCAGTGTAAGTTCAGTGTGTACACTAATTAGTGAATGAAATCAAGATTTCGTTATCGAAATGAAGTCAAGATTTGGCTTTTGAAATGAAATCAATATTCTATTTTTGAAATGAAGTCAATATATGATTTTTGGAATGAAGTCAATAGTTTTTTTAAATGAAATCAAGATTTGGTTTTTGAAATGATGTCAATAACTGTTTTTTTGGAATGAAATCAATATTTGGCTATTAGAAAGAAGTCAAGATGGAGGGAGTATAACAGTAGTCGGAGCTCCCAAGGTAAATGAATTTCGCTGTCCCCCCCCCCCCCCCCCNCCCCCCCCCCCCTCCCATGCCACCTCAGCAGCCCTCGCAGGGTCCACCACTCGAGAGCAACCCGCGATTATCGTGATTGATTTGCGGCGTGTCCTGGCTGATTGGTCAGGCTATGAATCGATTGTTTAGTTTGGTATATTCGGTGCATGGAATGTCTCGTCACTAACGGAGCTCGATTGCGAGGGGCTCCTGAGGCCACTCAGGAAATTTTCATTTGTTGAGTGGTACGAGGGGCGAGGAGCTGCTGCAGAAGGCCTCGTGACTTCTATGCTAGAGGAGGGCCTTGCTCGCCAAAATCGTTCGTCATCTTGCGTCTCAACGATAATTCTTCGTTACAGAACATACTGAACACGTATTGACGAATCTCATTTGCCTGGTATTTCCATTGCTGAATACTCTCCCTTGCTCATTTTTCATGATTCAGGACGTCACACAACAGTTTGGAATGTATGCGTGGGTATTATGATCTGACCGCCTCAACGCTGGGATTTGCAAACATGCCTATTTGTATATGCGTGTACGTATATGGGTGTATGTGCGCATATGGGTGTGCATAGGTGCACATACACCTGTGTGTACTGGACTAGCAACTGGTATATAAACTATGAATACCAGCCTTTTTTCTCACTCTCAACTTCTAACACTACCCAACACATCATTTCATTCCATTATTGCAAAGCAATCCAAAGCTTAAACGTCTTATTCATGTAAAATGTGGTACCTATGTGTGTTTATCAAATGCTGACATTTTGCGCCCTATTTCAAAGATAATGTGATTTTTTTTTCTAATATGAAACCCTCATTGGGCATTCATGTTTTCTTTCTTACTCACGTCCGAAAATGCTCTTGTTAGGTTAGTGCAGTGCAATTATCATATCATATCTTACGCTCTAGAGTATATTATAACCACCGCGCCTAAGCCTCACATATTTCTGTACTTGGGAACCGTTGTAAGACAATCGTTTTCATGTTTCTGACTCAGATAGACTGTTTTGTGCCACTATTTCTAGTACGGAAATTTCTTAAATTTCAGGCCGTAATAAAAGGTATTTTCTTGGTGTTTCTCAATTGGAATGCTAGTTTATACTGACTAGTTTACGCTGATATTTACGCACATGTTACTTGTGTATATGTGTACGTGTGTACGCTATGCGTGCGTAGATGGGTAAATGTGTCACTACGTAATACTTCATTTCACTTCATTATTATAAAGCATTTATAAAAATATAAATATGCATTGTGTCGCAAATCCAGCCTTGCTCCTTACCAGAGTCCGGTGCAAGACAACCCATATCTTGCATACTTAGGGACTAGGTCTGCTTTTATAACAAACTGGCCTAAAAAGTAAGAACGCTGACTATTTATGACAAGCGGGGCAAAGGTGGGAGTGCTTCGCTTTCCTGGCGACCTTAATAACCTTGGACATGCTTAAAATGTTCGTTTATCTTTACGAGCGAATCCGAAGCCTCAGATACGGATCCGAGCGAAGTTGAGGAGGGGCCTTCGCGGGTTGCTTCCTCAGATGACAAGGAGAAGTGGTCCGGGGCGCATGTCTCCAATGTGCTCTGAACTATACCGGTCCCGCTTCAGGGACGTTTAATCCTTGACAGCCGGCTTTTTGTGAAGAAATGTTCACCGGAACATAATCTTCGAAAACCTTAAAACGTTGTGTCGAGGTGAGCATTCTCTGTAACTTTTGTCTTTCTTGTTATAAGTTTGTTATTTGCAGCGTGTACTGGCCCTTTCAGGGTGTCAGCTAAAGACTATGTTTTCTGTGCCAGTTAGTTCTGGAAGTTTCTCGCCGCAAAAGCGGGTAGGCGAGACAATATATTTGTTGCGCGATCACCCACAAATGATAAATCAGACGCTTATGAACCAATAATCTTTTCGATACAATATTTAATTAAACATCGTTAGAATATTTCATTAGAAATTGTAAGCAGCAACACATACTGAAAAAGTTGCGACGAATTTCCTTTGCTCATTATCCTATATTTCAGAACATCGCACAGCATTTTAAAGAACGCGTATGTCTTGTGATTTCCTCGATGCATTGAAATGTATTTGTGTATGTTTACGTGTTGGTGTATGTATGTGCGTAGGTATGGATGTGCACGTATATGTGTGATTGAAAATATTTACATGTACATGTGCACATGTGTGTACTAAACCGACAACTGGCATTTTTAACTAGAGATAATGGTCCCTTCCTGTTCACTCTCAACTTGTAACATTACCTAACTCGTCATCTCTTTATTATTGTAAAGCATTCACGTAAAAAACTATACATTTTTTGTGTGATCATCCATTTATATTTAAATAAAATGCATATCAACTAATGATCGTTATGTTAAAATGATTTTATTAGAAATACAAAACTTGTAATTTTCGTGTTCCTCCTGCTTATACTCGTATATATATTTTTTTCTTTCACGCTTTCGTTGAAATAACATTTTGGAACATCGGCCGAAAAAAGCAATTCATAAAGTATTTCCTGACGTCAAGAATTGCGAGGTTTCATGTCATGTATGTGTAAACTGTCAAAAGTCATGAAGTTGTGTTATCTCTTATAATTATCATTACAATAAAAAAGAGAGAACCAGGAAAATGGTATAAAACATTTTTCATTAAAATGTATTCTCGAGACT
>JACJUY010015483.1:0-13738 GCA_014220935.1 Platorchestia sp. MABIK | reverse complement strand
CCAGTTCGCTTAAAAAAAAGCATGAAATGAAGTGTATGTGTCCTAACTGCAAAATTTGCTGGAATCATTTTCATAGAGGAGAGTACTGTTATCAAAACATTTACTAAAAACACCATAAAAATTGCGGCTCAACAAAAATTTCTCGAATGATCTGGAAAAAGGGAATATTTAAACATAACCTCTTTTTTTTAAAGTGAACAGCCACTTGGACCAAACGATGACCAAAATTAGCATGTTTTTTGTACCAGCATGTTTTTTGGCATGTTTTTTTACGAGAATTTCTTGATACATCTCTACTGCTGCGAAGCTGGACGTCGATTCAGGTATCAAAACTTAGCTAGGTTTCTTCGTGACCGGAGACGAAGCAAGTGTGCCGCCAAGCGTAAAATTCTTTTGACAAGCACCAAAATAAGAGCAGCAAAACACGTCCGGATAGCATCTCAAGCACGCTAGCCTATTTGAATTTTGAGATCCTAGCGTGACATGATAAGAGGATGCAATAATACGCAGTGAGAGAAAATAGCTGTTTTGTGAATTTACATTTTTTGATTTTCATGAACTCTGCGCGTGAGCATTCTTGCATCGTTTAACAGCGCTGTTAAATCATTCTTCAAAATGAATGTGCATAAACTTGGACAAAGCGCTTGCGACTGTGTTTTTGAAAGTTTTGAAAGTGTTTTTATCAAGAGACAGGAAAATATTTATTATAAAACATAAAACAAGAAAGGCCTCGTGAACCAAAAAATATACGAGCCTTCTGAGGTAATCTTTCAGCAGATGAACGAACTCTGAACAGGAAATTGACGGTTTTCCTTAATTGTTCCGTTCGGTGTTTTTCCCTTAAATGTAAATCTATTAGATGTTTTTTATCATAATTTACAATCAGTACTGTAATTTTTTCTTAATTTTAGCAATTATTTGATCAGATTCCAGTAAATTTCTAAAATCGGTGTTTTTTTTCCAGTTGGAAACATACCCAGTACTTTTTTCCTAAATGAAAATCAACCAAGTAATTTTTCCTGATTGAAAATCTATCGAGTGCTTTTTCTCTAATTGAAGGTCTACCCAGTGCTTTTTAGTTAATTATAATTCTACTCGGTGAGATAAAAGCTATCCCTCCATTAGGAACGAGGGATGCGACGAAGACAGAAAACACTTTTTGAATATTAGGACTCTTAAACAGCGCCCACCACATCATCCATGATGCACGTCATGCAAGCTGCGGACATGCTCGAGATCTGACAAATTAAACAACGGCGCAGAAACTGAGGCAGTTTTTAGCTTCATGATCTTTGTTAATTTCGCATGCTTCTCCTTTTCCTGAACAAATCATTCGTTCATTCTTTGATATAACCATTGAAATTTTCCATAGAACAATTATTTCTCTTTGCGTTCATTCAATGATTTAATCATAGAAATTTTCCGTAGAACAATTATTTTTCCCTGCAGTCATTGCCTGAGAAGCCACCATTAGTGCGCATAGAAATGAACTCTAATTTTCGCCCTCAAATGAGTTCCGGTTGGTAGTGACAAACTAGCGATTTCTCGCCCAGATCTCTTCTTTGGGCCGCTCGGCTCCGCCACGTGGGGGGATGGATCACATTTAGCGGAGGAGGGAGATTTGTTCGAGGTATAATGGTGGGGTACTTCTGAATTTGTGGCTAAAGTGAAAAAATCAAAGTAGTTAAGAGTTTGATTTTGAAGCAAGAACACTATAAATTTGAAGTTGGAACACTTTAATGATTTTCACTTAAGTTCTTTATCAAGTATACGAGTATAACTCCTCATAACTGGGGAGATGAAACAAACAAAGCGAGAAGTATTTCGAGTATTTGGTGTACGTAGTTCACTTCTCACCCAAAGTATTTAAAGATTAGCATAAAGAAACTTCATTTTTTAAGAAAAAAAAATTTCATTTGCAATAAAGCATTTCAATTATAAACTTTAAAAAACCCTCCCATGAATTGAAGACGCAGGAATCTTGGAACACATTTCGACCAAAAGATCTTTAACCAAGAAAAAAAAGCTCTGCACTATTCCGCTGGCACGCGTAGCGTCGCATCGCAGTCTACCTTTTTCCCGCTGGGCATCTACAATATTAGCTGCCCTAGTATAGCTTCAGCATAGGGTGGCTAAAATTATAGATGCAGGGACGAAAAATTTAGACCGGGGTATTTATCTGCATTGTGCCAGTGCCATACAAGGGCTTACTGACAGCTATGGCTTCAATAGCGTCAATATTGACGCCTTGACGTAGCTGTGTTGTGCATGGCGTCTTGACTTGAGCGAGTGGTGCACCAGGTGCACCAGCAGCAATATACAACAGCACCAGCAAAACTACCACCAACAATTACAACAGCAGCACCCCCACCACCAAAAATTACAACAGCAGCACCCCCACCACCAATAACAGTAGCCCCACTACCACCACTACCACCACAAACAGCACCACCACCACCAACACTAAAAACATAACCACCACCAACAAAAACAGCAGGACAACCACCACCACCAGCAACAACAGCAGTACCATCACCACTACCACCATCACCAACAGCAACACCACCACCACCAACAACAACCACAGCAGGATTACTACCACCACCACTACCACCACCACCAACAGCAGCACCACCACCACTCCCAACAACAGTAGCACTACCACCACCATCAACAGCAGCACCACCACCAAAAACAGCAGCAGCAGCAGCAGCACCAATATCCCGCCGCTGCCGCACTAATCGGGCGTCGTCGCACTAATCGTAATGTCATTTGGCCAGCATGCATTTTGCGCCTGTGTTGGACAACGATGCGCTCCACGCCGCCCCTGCGCGTCCCCACCTCTTTATCTCTCTCCCCATCTCTCTTTCTCTCATTGTTCTCTCGCACCCTCTTTGTTTTTCGATCCAAATCAATTGCTGTCGTCTCTAATTGTATTCATTCTGAATGCCTGTTTATTTTCATATCTCTTTAATTCATCGAGTTTCAACTCTGTTTTCCTCGAATTTTTCGTTTACTGTTTCCGCATTTTCACTTGGTCTTCTAATTTTCTTAGGTAAATTTTGCATCTAGAATCCACTTTCTTTATATTGGTTAGCTTTTACCTATTAAATTTGTTTTCATTTTGAATTAATGACATTGTTTTTTTCCGAACAAGTTTGACTGATTGCAATAGTGAAGAATTTTCCATACCTCATTTCATCTCATTGTGTTTAAAGTCTATCACCATGTAGGATTTCCGAACGGTGCTGATAGAATTGAGTGGTAGTTTTGTCAGTTAACTCTTCGTTTCCAGCAATGATAATTTCTGCAGTTGTACTTGAGAAACAATATTAGTATTAGGAATATAGAAGAGTTATTATTATCAATAGATTAAATTTAGAGTTTTTATTAGTAGCAGATGAAATTAAGAAGAATTACGATTAGTAGTGGAAGGAATTTAGAGTTATTATTAGCAGTAGAAGGAATTAAAGGAGTTATTATTATTAGTAGAAGGAATTAAGAAAAGTTAATATTAGTAGTAGAAGGCATTGCTCGAATGCAGCCTTCAACGTGTGTTACGAATGAAGTCATCAATTATATCATAAAATAAAATACTCTGTATTATTTAAAATACACAGACATCAAAAGTTCATGTTCACTTGTGTTTAAAATTTTCTTTTCTCTAGGGGAATGTTGAAAACTTCTTTGTGTTTCTTATTCGTGTAATCATTGGCGTTTTCGAGAGCAGATATTTGCATGTATTTAAACCATGTCATGAGGTTAAAGAGACATAATTTCCCCTTGCTTTAGGGTAATGGATATTTGCTACCATGATTCCAGTGTTTAAATTTATTTATTACACATTTGTTTACCTACCACATCAACGCAACCTCCTGAAAATGAGCTCTCAGTACAAGGGCAGTGATGGCACCAGAGGAGGAGGAGAAGTTCATGAATCTGTCTTGTAATTCTGCCTTTCGAGCTTCGAAGCTCATTTCTGTCGTGAACCCACGTTTTGATAAACTTGTCATCTTAGAGATGCTAAATTTCATCGATGAGGGAGCTTCTCATCGTACTGATGATAGATATCATCGAGGGGTTAACTTCTCGTCTTACGACTGATGAATTTTTTCAAGAGGTGAACTTTTCATTTCATGTAGGATAACTTTCATTGGCGTGTGTGAAGAAATTTAAACCAAGCATGACCAAACCACTAGAAAAAACGCAGTAGCAACAGTTCTTTCGAGTGGGAGAAGTATTATTCTTTCAGCAGTGTCTATGGCTGCAGCTACGCTAACTGCACCAGCAACAGTGTCAACAAATGCAACCTAAGCATTAGGAGCAACATCAACAGCAGCACCAAATGGCCAAAAAAACAAATGCCGCTGTTTGGTTGAAGAGGAAACGGGCGAGGAAAGAACGGGGAGTAGAGGGGGGAGTAGGAGTGGGATAGGGAGGAAGGGAAGGGAAGTAAGAGTGGGAAATGGAGGGGTAGTTGGAGTGGGATGGGAGGGGGTAAGGGGAGGGGGAGTAGAAGTTGAAGAGGGAGGAAGAAGAAGAAGAAGAGAAGTGGAAGAGGGAAAGAGAGAGAGAGAAGACGGGAGCGGCAACCAAAAAGTGTCACTTGATGATACTAGCAGACCAGGGGCCGGAAGATGTAGAGATCCTGTCCCTTGGCTGCTTGCACCGACACCCACTCGTGTTCACTGGGGCAGATTTTGAAATAGTTTGCGCATTTGTAGTAGGAAAAATAACAATTTTAGTTTTATGAAGTCGGTTTTTGGGGTACGGTCCATACTGTATGAATATATATGAATGGTAATGACTTAGACCTTATCCACTTAGAAGAATTAGCGCTGCTTGGTCCACTTAGAAGAATTAGCGCTGGAACATCTGAGCTCGTGTCGGATTACTGACATACGGGCACTTTGTGTGGACGTCCATTGTGTGATTCTCGCCTCACTTATTGCCTGAGAGAAAAAATACAGGCTGAAGCATTTCAAACATACCAATCAAAATTGTCCGGTGAAATATTTTAAATCTGTTCAGGTTCTTTGAAATAATGGGGAATTAAGAATATGATGCCAACATACGAGTATAATTATTATTTTAAAACTCATATAATTTTAATCAGAGCTGGGAAGATAGCAATGAATAATAGGAGAACCAAAAAGAGCAAAAAGAAAAGCAATCAGTAAGAGGAGAAAAAGAAGGGCGTTGGGAGTAACATGAAAGGTACTCTGAATCTTGATGATGGCTCAGGCGTTTTTCTTTATCTTCAATAACTGCGAAGACAAACTCGTTGTTTGGCTAATCGACATCATTAAAACAGAGATAAGGAATTTGATCTAACTTTTCAAGTTGGACTGCTTCTTTAATCAAGTCTGGTACTATATGCCGCTATTGGGACTTTATTTTATGTTCTCTTCAGCGGCTGTAACTTATTAATTTACACAATTTCCCGCTGTTCGGGGAGTGAATTTACATAATTTCCTTCTGTTTGAAAGATGATTTTTTTACTGCCGCCATCCAAAAAATTTGCGGACATGTTCACATGGGCTGAAAATTTTTCTCAGTCGTTAAAAGAGTTTTAAAATTAGAAGACTTAATAATGATGATTGGACTCACGAGTGACATCGACGGAAGATTTACGCATAAATTCAGCCATTTTCATTGATAATACGTAATTCACAGAGTTTTATGAATAGCAAGTTTTGAAAATTTGTAGAAAGTGGGTCTTCAACTTGTTGGGTGAATGGTTTAAACTTTTGTCTATCATCACTTTTTTTAAAATAAAAACCTGGATAAAATCGTACAATGAATACAGTAAATCGAACACACGTGGGACTCACTTTCAATTTTTCCTTTATACATGCAGGTCTTGAATTGTCCTCAATGTTTATTGTAATGGTGTTCACTTTAATTTTTCGACCTCATCCATAAAATTGTTCTTCTGGAAGTTTGATCATAAGCTGAAGCTTTCTTTTTTGGCCTTGATTTGTTTTATTCTCTTTGTATTTGAACCGTGCAGTAAGAAATAAGAAGTCCGGCCTGTAAAATACAGAGGTGCATTTCAGAACCAGACCCGGAGTCTAGCTTCACATGAAGGGGGAAGGGGGGAGGAGGAGGAGGAGGAAGATAGAGGGGGGTAAAATGGGGGTCCAGAAAGGAAGGAAGGACGACCGCTCCGGACAATAACTTGGCGCCGGCACCTTTAAGCAAACTTTTTAATGCACTTTGCACAAGTGTTTGAGCAGATTCTGGAGACACAACTGAAGAATATGGTCTCTAATGGCTTCCAAGAGACCGCTCCACTCATGCTTCATCGAAATCCTGCACAAGAAACGACGATGAAAGCCAAACTTTGTAGCTCAATTTTACACTGGACAAATTTCTTATCTGATACCGGGAGGGAAAATTGCCTTCTGCATCGAGCAGTATAATAATTCCCAGAGAAAATAATGACAACTGTTTTATTGAAACTCAATTGTTGCTGTTACGCTCTTTACATATTAGCCTCATAACTAATTGTTGGGATAGTGGTTTATTAATTAGTATATTTTTTATGGATCAAATGCGCGGTCTAGCAATGCTGAGAAGAAGAAAAATTTATTAATTTTTGTTTTGATTCAAATTCAGTAATTTAAAGGTCTTACGTTTTGTTTATGTAAACTTTCTGGCCTATAACGACCTGTGAAATAAAGTGAAATTATAAGTAATTCGTCTTCGGCTCACCATGTCTTCTATTTGTTGTGTAGACGCTGGCTTAATTAATTAAAGTGCCACTCACAAAACAGGAAATATTTTCCGGGGATAACTTACAGCTTAGATTGTCATGTGCTTAGCACATGTTCTCATTTTTAGCGAGTTTTTAATTGTGAAATCTCTCTTTTTAATCTCACCTGGAAAATTTTTTGAAATTTTTTCAAGTCTTTTACATCCTTTCGGAAGAGGTCGAAATTTTGTCCACATATCAGATATAACGCTGTGGAATTCTACAGGTTGTTACAATTTCATTTGGAACCAACAACAACCCTTCCTAATTCTCAAGGCAGTCACAATTTATTTGTAAGATCAATTGTATCATTCTCAAACTCTCTAGGTTCTTGCATACAATTCCTCCACAAGTATAACACTTTCAAATTCTCCAAGTGATCAGTATTTCTTTAAAAAATCAATTACGACGGTTTCAAATTTTTCAAGTATTCACACATTTTTTAAAGGTGACTTATAACACTTTCGAGTGCTACATGTACTTAAAATACTTTTTTGAGATCAATTATAATACTTTACTCTTTATTCTCATTCTTCCACTTCCGAGTGTTATTTTTCAGATCAATTTTACTTTACTGAGACAAATTTTATTTTTTTGAGACCAATTGCAATATTGTACTCTCAATTCTCATGCTGATGTCGACTCTATTTTCTCGAACCTACGTCGACTTTTTTACACCTTGCGTTGTGTCTGAGAGCTCCGCTTGCCTCAAGCCTCACTTGAACTCGCGCCCCTCCAGCCGGCAGCGTCCGGTGCGACTGTTGAGCTGCTTTTGTGCTCTCGAAGGTGCTGGCAGCCTTCCGATACTCCCCCATCGGACCTTCGTACTCCCAGCAGACATCATAGACCACAGTCAGGATTTCTTAGCCGTCATCAAATGTTCCCAGCCTCCATTGGACCTTTTCAGCCACTATCAAACCTCAGCTACAGCCAGGCCTCCTCAAGCATCAAGCCATTCAAACCGGCATCAAACCGTACAATCAAGCATTAAGCCCTACAACCCGGCATCAAACCGTACAACCCGACATCAAACCGTACAACCCAGCATCAAACCACACAATCAAGCATCAAACCTCACAATTAAGCATCAAACCGTGCAACCAAGCTTCAAACCCTACAACTCAGCATCAAACCGTACAACTCAGCATCAAACCGTGCAACCAAGCTTCAAACCCTACAACTCAGCATCAAACCACACAATCAAGCATCAAACCGAACAATCAAGCATCAAACCGTACAGTTGAGCAGTCAAATTGCGCAGTTTGGTGTGCGGCGCCTCACATCACCGCACCTGCTCGGTTCAGCGTTTGATTGGCTTTTAATTTTCCGGCGACTGACGTGACTTTGATCTGCTTATCTGATCTGGAGCTAACATCGCATCGGCTACAGTGCTTTAATACCAGTGCGCTAAATTTTTAGTACTCTCTCGTATTAAGCATTTCCCATCAAATGCTTCAATAGTACATAATCCAATAGCTTTGCTACGTGAGATTTCTAATCCTGAAAAAAATTCTACTGAAGATTGCTTGCCTGAATAGATAAAGCTGTTCATGTTTATTTATATTCTAATCTTTCTATTAATATTTAGAGCAGGTTTAAATCTGAGAAAGGTGACAGGTATACGAATTTTTCTAATGACGTATTGGTAATATTTTTATTTTTCAATACTCATTTTTTTACATCAACAGTTTTATACGCTATTTTTTATGCATGTAACATGAATAGGCAGTATAAACTTCAGTTTAAAAACAACCAGTGACGAAACTAGTTTTTTGAGTGCGATGTGAAACCAAAATCTGAAAGTGCTGAAAAGAAACGAGGCTGATAACTGCAGTTCGAATTCTCCACTGCAGAGGCACTGACAAAAATTTCAAAGCCATGCCTCTTCAGTTCTTGGAAAAACGGCAAAGAAAATAAATACCAGAGCGATTATCCAAGCGGCAGTTTGCAAGAGACAGCGCTTTCTTTGATGTCTTACGGGCTTACCAGTAGCACAAATTTTTCTTGTTCATTGCCGCTGTTACGAGAGACCAGCCATTCTGTTTCCTGTGTGCCGGCGATGGAAGTGCGCAACCCGTCCCTCCTGTGACGTCGCACTGGCCACACCGACATCTCGCTACCGGCAATCACAATTTGGAGATCCAGGGCGAGTGTCTCGCCGCAACTTACAAGGTGGCGTAAATCTCGCGGACCCGATCTCTAAGCGCTCTGCCAATAGAGCCAATAAAGCTCTCAGGCCTGCCTGGGTTTTCTTGAGATCTTTGTTCTGCAGATTTACGCGGGTAATGTTGTGGTCAGAGCGCCAATAGCGAGCAGTTAACGCCAGGGCCAAGAGCTGGCCGCCGTCCTGCCAGGTTCTTTACGGCCAAATGATCGCTGCGATCACGTGATGGTCAGGACAGCTCTTCCTGTGCGCTGGCGCGGTGGCCTTGGGTATCGTTTCATTCCAAGTGCTGCTACGTTAAGATATGCTAAATTTCGTGTTGCTACAACAAGCTTTGCTGAATGCCACTGGGTATTTACACGCGTTGCTCACTGTAAATTTATTTCTCAAGATTCTTCTTAGTTATAGTTGTACCCGTTAGCATTAATATTGGAATAATGTCTAGTTATGTTTTTTGTAGTATTCTCTAGCACACTGTGATAATTCTGACAGTCGAGCCATTGTGACTGTACAGGTCACACAGTAAGTTGTTGTTGTGTTATCGATGATACGATGGAGAATAAATTACTCTTTTCTGGACAATTTCTTTGAATTTTATCTTCCTACAACCGCAGTCGGAAAAGAGTTTAAAACCGTAATTGTAGATGTCATTTCTCACCAGATAGCATGTTTCGTACGTTTAGGATAAAAAGGAAAACCAACGGGGCTAAGAATATCATGATAAAAAACAAACATTTCGGATTATGAAAAATCTATCTTCAGTGGTCTGAAATACAATAAATTGAAGTATTAAAATATTATAATTACAAATCTTCTCAATAACCAGGATGTAAGATAATGAGATTGGAAAGACATAATAAAACATAAACTATACAAGATATTAACAAAAAAGGGAAAGTTTGTTAACAATCGTGCGATAGCACGTTAGGGGAAATCATTCAAGCGTTTCTGATATTACTTAATTTAAACGATCACGATGAAAAGCGGTATTGAATTTTCAGAGTTATCCGGTTATTCATAAGTTGCGTCCACTTTGCTTGAAGCTGTTGTTAGACGTTGGAAGATGTCCATTTCAGAAAATCGTGGTGCTGGATAAGACGTTTATTTAAAATGCCCTGATCCACCGAATGTGCAGGTGGATCAGGTTCAGTAACGAAATTAACTTTGCGCCGCATGACTCTCATTTCCCATAACTTGTTGTCTGCCAGATAAGCAGACTTGAAGCACTGGTTAAGAACTTTGAATTCCTTGGTCTGATGAGTAAGTGTATCGGCTGCATGCCATTTAGTCTCTGATCTTTGACATTCATGGAAGTTTTGCAATTTGAAAAGTTTAACTATAAAGAAAATGGAAGAGATAGTCATTTATGAAAGATTCATTATTCATACCTTGTTTTGTAATTAAAGAAACTAGGCTTAAATCCTATATAAAAATGGTTGTTTCGACTTCAAGGGCAATCTGAAACAATCTTTGTTTGGCGGCGGGCTAGTAACATTGGTGAGTGAAATTCAGCATCACTGTTACGAAAACATTTGTGAAGCTCAAAAATTTTACAAATTTAATTGAAGAGTTGATCTGCCGAAACATATATGTAATTTATGTATAAATGTACATGGGAATTACCTGTTTTATTTTCATTAAGTTGATTTTCAGTAACGCTGATGTTCTATCTGGACATGCGCATAATACAATCGTGTTCTTTTTTGTATAATACCTGTACTGTTGATAAAAAATTCTTACCGTTGATGAAAATTTCCAGTCTGGTTGTGAATGGAAAAGTTCACACAGATGACATAAACATCCAGTCTGGTTGTTGATGGAAAGGTTAAAACTTTTGACCAAAATTTCCAGTCGGATTGTTGGTGGAAAAGTTCGTCATGTTAATAAAAATTTTCAGTCTGGTGGGCTTTTATCATCCTCGGAGCGTCTACTTTTTTTGCGGTGAATTGGAGACCAGCGTTTTGAGGTGGGCACCCGCGGAGGTCAGCTGAAAACTTTGCGTCATCAGCGAGATGACGGCGTGACAGCCGCTCGTCTCATCGTCCCAAGTTAGCGTGCCTTCATCGCGTCGCAGGTGCCGACACAGGTTTTTCTGAGTCACCCCCTGGTATCTGGCGAGTCTCCTTGTTTTTGTGTACAGCATCGAGCCAGATAACTTCTCTAGACTCGCTCACAAGCCTGAAGTCGTGGCTGGATAATTGATGGATAATTATCACGTTCAAACCAAGATAACCTCTCAATTAATTATAATTAATTGAGAGGACATCTTGGTTTGTGTGAGTAGGTTTCTGAAGGTTTTGTGTATTGAGTTTCATGTATTTGTTTTGCGTGGAGGCAATTTTCCAATTGCATTCTTCTTGTGTAGTACCGTTTATTTTACTCCTCGCAGCAACTTTAGTATCGCATAAAGTGAGATGAATTGTCGATTTATTTTCGTTCACCTTTGTTATTAACAGGCTTTACCTATGTTTAAAAAATAAAAAATCAACTTTCTGTTCAATACCAGAATTTAAAGCTAAATGCTTTCACGCACACGCACAAACACGAATTCATGCAATAGTTGTGCATTATTGGTGGTAGCTAGATATACACCTTTCTAATACTTGCGTACAGAAATTTCATTTAAAGCATCAAAGAGCAGTGTTACACAGAAAGTTTCAATCCTCCCGAAGTGTCCACACACACACTGCACAAGGCAGCTCCCAACTTCGTATGCACACGTCTGGTGACGACGGACAACAGTTCCACGCACACGCATTCCGACGTGAGCTAACGTGGCGCAATGCGGAGATTATGGGCCCTCGGCTCTTGAAGTCGAGTTTTGAGGCGATGTGGCCCGGAACGGCGCTCGGATGGCGCAAAACACAGCGCAATGACCGAAAACTGCTTCGACTCCCCCTCTGAGGGGGCTAATTACTTGGGGGTTGGGGGAGCTGGGAGAGGGTTTTAGAAGTCCAGGATTGGAGAAGATCAAGGGAAGGGAAATTCTGGGGATGAGAGATACTGAGAATGTTTGACAGAGAAGGGTATATGATATTGGAGAAGGGCAATCCTGTTATAGCGGCTTGGAATTTTTTTAAGAAGCAGATAAATTGATCACAGGCACGTTTTACATTGCATTCATTTTCATCCAGTTGGATGTAATGCATTATTTTCAAAAATTGAGTGAGAATTTGAAGTTCATGCGAGCAAGAAGCTGGATAGCAAGCTAACAAATGAAGAAGAACTGCTGAAGTTTAGTTGATGAATGAAATAAAAGTAAAAGGTTTTAAACAAAAATACAAGAAACTTGAAAATTATCGAAGGCGACATCCACGGAGCACCTTGGGAGAAGAAATGTACAAAAAACTAAATGAGCGGGGAAAAAGTTAGTTTAATGGGAGACTAAAGTTTGACAGGACTCAGTTGATCAATGATAATTTGTTTTGGATAATTGAACAGATTAAAAAGATTAAAACTAAAGATTAGGAACGAACATGCAGGACTGAATTATATATTGTAAAATAGGTGGAACAAAAAAGTGCGAGGACTTAATGAGAAAGCCGGATAATGCATCATGCAAACTCAAACATGTAAGTCAAGCATTTATTTCACACGACTTTAAATTTACATGAATTACTTGAATAGATCACAAATTTCAATTTTATCTTTACTAAAAGTTTTAAAACAATATTGAAAAGTTATTTCGTTGAGATATCAGTACCGAATAAATTCTCTACGCCGTCTGTAGTGAAAATGTGCATCTGGAACAACTGAAAACGTTTGCTTAACACAAAAATAATTACGCAGAGAAGAAGAATAATTACACGAAGCATAACTTGAATAATAACAAAAGAAAATAATTACATTTAATACTGCAAGCGGTAGAAATTTGTAAATTTGTCTTTCGAGAGCAGACTGACATAAGATACTAGACGGTAAAATTTATTCGGATTCCTATGAATTATTTTTGTTTTTTAAAAGAAAGCTGAAGCATTCCAACTGGTATATGCGTCACTACGAGATCATTCAATTTTGTTTTTAGCATAAAAGTTTAAATATCCTAAGTAATGGAGCCGGTAGGATAGGTTACAGTTAAAGTTGACCATTTCATCGAACAGACTTGGGATACTCCATGTCGTGAGCTCCGTAGGAAACTACAATCTTCCCTACACAATCAGTCCATCCTCGAGTTCCATGTCATTTAATGTGAACCTAACTTTATACGGATAAAAATTAGTTCGAGTTAATCCTAGTTGATCCTAGCTTGACAACCTGAACCAGAACATCATTGTAATTGAATAAATAGTTCAACATCTTAACTACTAGTTCAAGCACAGAAGTAGTTTTGTCCTGATACGTTGAAGATCGCATCCGAAGATGCCTAACTCGGGTAACGAGCGAACTGCACATAACGTCCTGCATACATATAATACCGCTGCCTTTGTCCCAAATTCGGCCTGTAGCTTCTGGTGCCGCAGCTCTGAAACTCTTCTAAATGGCACGGAATGTAGGAAACTCTCCGAAATGTCCCGTGTGGTCAGCCGGACGCCAAGCACTGCAGGCCGACAACCCGGCAGATATCAAAAGAATACCACGTATTTATTCTGTGCTTTCGGGCGCATGATCTGCGCAGGAGCAACAGTTCGCTCGATAAAGATGCCCTCGTATTATTTGGACGCCGCGTTTCTAGTAAAATTTTTAGCAGAATTTCATCATTTGTGTTCCATTCCGCAGGTCTGCTGCTTTTCCTGCTCCCTCCGCCCCGTCTGAGGAAATTAAGAAAGTTTATTGCGCAATTGCAGTCAGCGGCGGCAGATGGAAAACACCAAGATTGC
>JACJUY010015482.1:0-12950 GCA_014220935.1 Platorchestia sp. MABIK | reverse complement strand
TTTAATGTTTCAACTCATTTTGTGCGAACTGCTTCATTGGAAGTGTTTACAATTGTCATTAGGAGTGTTTACAATTGTAAAGTTTCGTGAATTTAGCCAAGTTTATCCTGAAATTTCTGGTTGAGCAACACGTTGGAATCAGATTGCCTTTAACGTCGATATTTTCTTGAACGTACATTAGTGAATAGGTTTAGCAGGTAAATGTACAGTTCGTGTAAAAAGAGCCACCGCATAGGTAATCTGCATCTCTAAAATAAAGTAAGCGTCAAGGTTTCTGAAGGATAAGGAGGTCAAGAGTAGACCACAAAATATCAGTCTTTCCAGTCAAGGATATGATACGATACCAGTAAAACGTGGTAAAGGGAGCAGTGAAAATTCAACGATCTCATCTATGTTTGGACGCCGGATCACTGAGCAGTACATTAATTCGTAAATAGATTTTTACATAGGTTCTTGGTTTTGTATTGAGCATTCACATACTGAATTTTTCTTCTGAGAATTTGTTTTCGACCATCTCGCTCCAAGTTTGGTCATTTTATCTTGCCTTATGCTGTTATTTGCGCAAATTATAAGATTTTCTCGCCACAAAGACAGGGGAATCTGTGTTATAGATTCATGAGAAGATAATACTATTGGAACGCCTTGAGTGTTTGAATTTTAAACACGTTCTCTGTGTTTCCGTCCGCTGTTCATAACGGTTGGTTTGGCAAGGTCGTTAGTAGCAGAGCTAGAAATCTACTTCATTCCTCGAATATATATTCATCCTTCCTCATAAATATAAAAAATACAATTGCTCCATAACATTTAACCACGGACGAGAAGTTATTTCTTAAAAAGGTTTCGAAACAGATGAAATGACATTCATTTATACCAATACGTGAATGAGTAATTCCCCTATTGGTACACATATGGCCCAATACGCAGGGAACGCATTAATGCTGTTCAGCTCGGTATGGTGTGCTGATGGTAGCGCGTATGACGGTTGTACGTTTCCTTAGTCAATGCATTGTCGGTTTTATGAATTTTGTTGAATTAAATAGCTGATTTCATGAATTTTGTGCTTCTCGTAGAATTGTTTAAATTGCTGAGCTTCGTGTTGTTTTCTCATTTCGTTACATTGTGCCTGTGCTGTGCGTAAGCGGCAAAATCATATTTTTTTTGCTGACTCAATTTACCGAATTATGGCTGTATTTATCGAAAGTTTACATGTATATGTCTGTATAAGTTTCCTGTAATGTGGTGTGAAGTTGCGACTCGATATATTTGGTTGATAGTAATATTATATTCCGCTGATACAGAACATGTTTTTAAGCAATACTGCCTCAATGAATAGCTATAGGTGAATGGATGCTGGGGTGATGTCCCGTACTTCCATCAATATTAATTAAAAAAGTGTTAATTTTCAAACTTACTCGATTTTTTCTCAAAGCAATCCGCATGATGGAAAAGGAAACGCTGCGTTGCCGAAGGCTCACACACGGCTGATAAATATCGATGTCAACGATTTCAGGTATTTCCTACGAGTGCATTAACAACAGCACGTGAAGTTTCCAACGCAGTTGTCCCTGTTTTGTGAGAGGAAGTCATGCTCAACTCGCACACAAACAAAAATATTCCATGAAATGAAATTCAAATCGTTGTGCGCAAACGCTGGAAATAAGTATTGTAGGATAAAACGTTATGCTTCGATAATTAGCAAAAAAGTAGAACATGTTTAAGCTTGCATTTGAGAATCTTTATACTGCTGAGTGACTTGGTATCCAAGAGAGCAAGTCGACTTGAATTTTCACTGTTCCCTTTACCAATTTTACTGGTATCGTATCATATCCTTGTCTATTAAGACAGCGATATTTTGTGGTCGTATCACGACCGCCCAAATCTGATAATTCTAAGTTACTAATTAATTAATGGCATTCTTTGCTAATCTTCTGGGAGGTCCCAGTTGATCATGTGTGCTTGAACCGTTAGATTCGTATGGGACCGTGAAAGAGTACATTCGCCCTCAAGCTTTTGGTTTTAAGCGTCCCTTTTCCGGGAACGTTACTTTATATCCAAGGATAATTCACTTTCTTAAAATCAGATAAAATTCCAAGGTACAGGTAACTCTCGATTTATTCACATCTCGATTAGTCCCTCTCTCGATTTATATGGTCTTGTTTGCCTCCGTTAGTCCGCGCCATCTCGATTTATCCACCCTTCGCGTTCGTCGTGCATTCTGCAACATTCCATGTAAGAAAAAAATGTAAGACATTTTTGTAAACAAAGGCTGTTCTTTCATCTGTTACTCTGTTCAATGTGTGTTGGTTCGATATATGGGCCAATATGACAACTCCTATGAGTTCAAATAAAAAAGTTGATGTACTTATGAAAGTAAAAACCAGAAAAAAATAGTAAACCAAGACCAGAAACAAGAGCATTAAACAATTTGTTTATTTAAATATTTTCGTTTTGTTTACTTCTTTAGTATAAGATGCTGCGATGATTATTCATATGCAGCATAAAGTCTCCCCTAAAAAGGAACAGGTTCACTTTTTATTTTAAACAAAATATGGTACCTCGATTTATCCACCATCTCTATTTATCCTGTGCCATCCCAGGATACAAATCGAGAGTTACCTGTACAGAATAGTTCAACAGAAAAACGCGATGGGCTTACTCGTTATAATTTTTTTTTTATAAGATACAAATTCCGGGCAGTTTTTTGGTCCCGGATTGATTTGCAGTCTCGCAAAATATATTTCACTCAATTTTATTTGTGTTGAAAATACATTTTGATTGTGGCATCCTTTTTATTGTTTGTGGTGTTTATTGTAAAACGTATTTCGTTTTATTCCGTATTTGCAATTTTTGATCAATTACAGCTAGCATTCCACGGGGTAAAATGTGAGGTTCCTAGCTGGAGGTTAGATAGGCCATTATTTGTTGAAATAGAACTTTTTTGTAACAGTACGCCTTTTTTTCTGTATACTCCGGACCTGATTTTTCTTCACCTACGTTCTATTTCAATTTTTATCACGATTCTTAATTTTTATGACTTCGTGTTTCTATTTATATTCAGTGCATCTTGTGTGATAACATACCGTGTGCTTGGAATCCCCGTTTCCTCAACTCCATCCTAAGTGGTGCCTTCCTCTCATTGATACCTGATTTCTGGGGATAGGGAGGCTTTAACTAATCATCAAACCCTCCATTTCATTGTCTAACTGAAAAGTAAATGTACGCCTGCACGATACTCCGTAATCTCATCAATCCTGTCAGAGGTGCACGTCTTCAAAACCCGCTCTACTACAAGGTTTTCTCTAATGTAATTTGCTCAATGGATCACGAAACGTTGTATTACTGGAGGCACACGTACGCCAGGAAAAAGTCGTCGTGACCGAACTCGGGAACTTTCAGCGCTTGGATATGGTTGCAGCGAGCCGAGTTTTCAACGAAGTTATCCCCACTTTGTGACCGTCCAGGTGGTCTTTCTCTTCACGCTCACAAATTAAGACAATACAAGTAAAATGAAAGTTTTTAAAACGTAAATGCTTGATATTAGTGTTATAAAATAAAACATAATGTTTGACTAACTGGGAAAACATGTAACAAATATATGAGTACATTTGAGAATCTACATGCTCCTGAGTGAGACGGCGTCCAAACGAGGCAAGACGTTTTGAATTTTCGCTGTTCCCTTTACCAAGTTTTTACTGGTATCGTATCAAATCCTTGTCTAGAACGACATTGATATTTTGTGGTCTGCCAAAGGCCCTCCTGGCGATGATAACAATTCTACTTTAAACTTGGTTTAACCCTCACGTTTCTGTCCCGAACTAAAGGTTAGGTAGGCCTTTTTCGTTGAAACGATTTTTTTTGTTTTGCTAAGGACAAGCTTTTTTGATTCACTGCTGTCCTGTTTTTCAGCACCTCTGACTTTCTTCAACTTTTATCTTGCTTCATAACCTTCCTTCTTATCTTACTGTTTATATGCGCACAGGATCCTTTGCGTGAACACCCTTTGTGCATAGATTCCACGTTCCCTTAACTCCATACTAAATGGTGCCCCACGTTTCTTCTGGTAGATCCTTCCAGTGGCGGCGCTAAAATGTGAGGTCATGAACTGGGAGTTAGCAAGGCGCTGTTTTGTTGCAATGATGTGATTTTTGTTCTGTTAAGGACCACCTTTTTCTTCGGTTCACTGCAGTCCTGTTTTTCAACGCCTCTAGCTTTTTTCTTAAATTTTCAGCTCGTTTCAAAGCCTACCTTCTTAACTTAATGTTTCTACGCGTAAGGTATCTTATGCGGGAACACGCCTTGTGCATAGATTCCTCGTTTGCTTAAAACCATACTAAATGGTGCCGTCTTCTCTTTGAAACGTCTTTGTTGCGTTATTTTGTAGTATTTGTTTTGAGGTGTTTTTCTTTTTTGTATTTTGCTTTATTTTTGCTCTGTTTTATATTTTTTTGTGTTTTGCTATGAAACACGATCGGTACATCACACTTTTCTTCGGATACGTCGTCTGTTATTGTTTCTACAGTTCAATTTATATAGGGCTCGTAAGCGAATGTACAAGCACTAGTTGTGATTTTCTGTGCGTGTTTGCAAATTCTGTGTGGAAAATCGTTGAATATTTCCAGCAGAATCGCTTGTGCCTATGCATTGGCTTTATGGTCCATAATAATTGAACAGTTCAAGCACATGACAGAACGGGAGGACCAACCGAAAGAGACGCAGTGTGACGCTGGTTTATTCAAGTCCAGAAATGATTTGCAATAGGAGGCCTTCGAAGACCACAAAATATCGCTGTCCCATGAGACACGGATTTGATACGATACCAGTAAAACGTGGTAAAGGGCACAGTGAAAATTCAAAACTGCTTGCTCGTTCAGATGCCGGGTCACTCAGCAGTGTATCTATTCTCAAATATAGGTTAGTATTTTTTCTCTTAAGGTGTGCCAACAATTACTTACTTGTCATACTAGACAATACTTATTGCTAACATTTACGCTCAATGAATTTACATTTAGTTATGAAGTCTTTTTATTCGTGTGCATGTTAAGGATGAGATCTCGTTACAGAAAAAGGGGTAACGCTGTTGAAGGCTGTGCGCTGCAACCGTTTCACTTGGATGATCTTGAGCTCGTTCACGTTTGACTTTCTCGTCATAGTTAGGCCTCAAATGAACGTAGTCTTTTTACTCCTGCGTATTTCAAGTACGACGTCTCCTCTTAGAAACAAATGAAACTGTTTTCCTTTTGTAAAATGTATTTGTGAGAGTAGATGAGCTGAATTTGAGAACAGGAGCTCCTCATAAAACTGATTAGATTGCTGAGCATAATGTTCATTTTCACGTCTCCATTTGGTCAATTATTATTGTTTAGGAACAATAGCTTTTTATCAGTGAAATTAATTCCTTTTACGCCAATAACATTAGTATATTATTTCAACGTTTCTCGCCCCTCAGGAGGATACAATTATTGTATTTGGGAATTAGCACTCCCAGGGGGAAAATGTGTGAGGGCCCGAGCTGAGAGGTAGGTGTTCTTTTTGTTGAAATGAAATGTTTTTTGTTATGTTAAGGACCATCTTTTTTTGGTTCACTGCTGTCCTGTTTTTCAGTTTCTCTGACTTCAACTTATTTCTTGCTTTGCGAACTCCATTCAAAACTCACTGTTTATATACGCAGTGTACCTTTGAGTGGGAGGGCACCTTGGGCATGGATTCCCCATTTTCATATCTTTCTATAGGGTGCCGTTTTCGTCATTTTGTTTTAGTTTAGAAGGCTTGAAAAGCTCATCAAATTTATTCTAATGCAAATGAGTATTCTTATGTTGAATGATATTCAAAGAAAACCCTTTTTTCATCTTATCGCCGAATAAAAGATTGTGTTTTCAATTCTAAGTTTTTAATTTCTCAGCGCACGCTGTGTAAGATTTCCGTGCCATGATGCCTGGGCATGTGTGTTGTATTCTCTCGTTAAAATTCTGCAATGCGCATCGCATTGCTGAGCACGTTTGATGGGATCTAAACGTGTTTTTTGACGGTCGTATATTACGGCAGTCAGTGCATTGTTCTTTCTATATTGTACTTTGACGTAAATGCTCGGTTAGCTGATTTCGAGAGCTTTGTACTTCTCTTAGGATTGTAGTAATCGCTGAGCTTTGCATTTCAACTCATTTGTTTACATTGTGCATGCGCTGTGCTTTAGCAGCTGAACAAGATTTTTCTGTGACTTAATTGATCGAGGTTTATGTCTTCGGTGATGAAAAATATGCAGGAGCATGTCTGTTGAAAGTTTCCAGTCATGTCTAGTTAAATGGTGGCTCTTGATATGTTTGGGAAGTAATATGCAATAGAAAAAATGCAGCCAATTCCACCGATGAAGAACAAATGTTTCAAAGCAATGTTGCCGAAATGGCGGAGGAACTAAACGCCTTCACAATGCTCTATGATCTTATAAATCCTACCAGATGTGGAAGCCCTCGAAATCCGCTCGACTATTTTCCGAATTAATTCCGCCAAATGGAAAAATAAAACGCTGCTTTACTGAAAGGCCACTTTCGGCCTAAAAAAATAAATCAGTGTGAGCGAACGAATCAGTGTTGGATGTACTGAAAATCAGTACATCCAACAAACGGGACAGTCGCCTTGCGCTGGCTTTTCAATATAAGTTACCCCCGCTTTGTGACGAGGAAGTAGTTCTCTGCATGCACACAAAGAAAAGCGCTACCAAGTCAACTTCAAGTTCTTTCAACGCAAAAATGCCGATTGTAAAAACAAATTAAAACGTAGTGTTCAAATAATTGATATCAGATAAGGAACAAATGGGAACATACATTTGAAAATCGTTGAACTCTGGAATGATCCGGTATTCGAGCGAAAAAGACAATTCGAATTTTCACTGCTCCCTTTACCAATTTTACTGGTATCGTATCATATCCTTGTCTAAAGAGACCGCGATATTTTGTGGTCTTCTCAAGACCCTCTAATGCTGATGTGTAACTCAATATTATTATGAATAACAGCTCAGCACACGTATCTTCCAGTAGCTCCTTACGGTTTATGGCGTGTTCTAAAGGAAAGTTTACAATGGGGATCCTGAGACAATACGTAAGCTATTCTGGTTTGAGCATATTTATCATCTTTGGACACAAGTTGCTGATGTTCATCAGTGGTAAATTGGCACAATGCTCGATAACTTAAAATGTGTGAAACAAAGCAACGGAGAAAACTCGGGGGTGAGTTTTCACTATTAGTCTCACTTCGCATCACAGTGTATCCGCTGTGCTTTCCTTAAGCAGCAGGAAAGTGTTTTACCTTGTGTCAGTTGAAGTAGCTGAATTTAAACCTGTAGTGTAAGAAATAATTAATTTCTGCACGGATCAGTAATTGATTCCAAAGTCTGGTAACAGGAACGTTGAAATAGTAAAGTAACATTGTTAGCGTAAAATGAATTAATTACACTTGAACATTCTAATGTTTCACAACAGTGTTAACTGACCGATCAGGGATGTTGAAAATAAACCCTCATGATGCGCAGCAATCTCGTCAGTTTGAGTTCTTTGTTCTCAAATTTCTCTCATCTACTCTCCCTAATACATCGTACAAAAGGAAAATTCCAACAGTGCTTCATGTGAGACTTACGACGAGAAAGTCAAACGTAAACGAGCTCAGGAACATCCAACGAGTGAAGCAGTTGTAGCGTTCAGTCTTCAATAGTGTTACCCCTTTCTTCGTGACCAGATGTCATACTTGAAATGCTCACAAGTCAAGAGACGACGAAATTAAATCTAAATTCATAGAGCGCGAATGCTAGCAATAAGTATTTTAGTATGATGAATAACTTTTAAATGTTGACTCACAATAAGCAAAGAGATGAAAACCTACATTTGAGAATGAATACGCTGCTGAGTGACCCGGCATCTGAACGAGCAAGCAATTCTGAATTTTCACTGTTCCCTTTACCACGTTTTACTGGTATCGTATCAAATCCGTGTCTCATCAGACAGCGATATTTTGTGGCCTCCGAAGGCCTCCTAATGCACACGATATCTAGACTTGGGTAGATCAGCGTCACACCGCGTCTTCGCTTGGTCTTAACTATTTTGTTGCGTGCTTGAACAGTTCAATTATTATGGACTGTAAAGCAAATGCATAAGCACCAGGGATTCTGATTGAAAATTCTTAGATTCATGACCCCTCAGGGGGATAAAACTATTGTATCTATGAGAATTAGCACTCCCAGGAGGAAAGTGTGTGAGAGCTCGAGATGAGAGTTAAGTAGGACCTTCTTTTTGTTGAAATAAGACTTTTTTTTTGTTATGTCAAAGACCACATTTTTTTCGGTTCACTGCTGTCCTATTTTTCAGCACCTAATAGGTTCTTCTTAAACTTTTATCTTTTTCATGAACTTCTTTCCCAACGTTCTGTTTCTATGTCCTTCTGCGTTGATTCCGCATTCCCTTATCTTCATACTAAGTGGTGCCTTCCTCCTGTCTCTCTTCTATACGTTATTTTTTTTACCGTTAGGGAGGCTTAAAACTAGCATATCATCTAATCTATAGTCATTAATAATTCCTTTTAGCGGTATACAACGATTGTAGCTATGAGAATTCTGGCTAAAAATTGAACTGGCCTTTCTCTAACTGAAATCAAATAGGGTTTTGTAGAAGACTATCATTTTTTTTCGTTCACTGCTGTCTTTTTTTCGACACACGTTATTTTTTTTTACATTTTCCTTTCTAAATTTTGTTCATTCCTGCTGTATTTGGGCACAGGGTGAAAGGATACATTTTGTGCATTGATTCCCCAAACCTTTATTATGTACTGAATTGTGCTTTCCTCCTCTTGGAAACAGCTGTGCTGTGGCGTGAGGAGCTTTAAACTAACGTTTATTCTTATCTGTACTGGCTGAAATTTTCAGAGCCATAAGCCTTTATTTTGCGAGGTTTTCTGAAGAACTCGTTAATAAATGGTTTCAGTAGTTGATGTAGAGTATGTACTTGGAAGAGTCACCGATATGGTCATCTGACAAACCAGAATAGTGTGTGAAGTATCAATGTGTCTTGGGTGTTAGGAGGTCTCGATAAGACCACAAAATATCTAAGTCTTTACAGACAAGGATATGATACGATACCAGTAAAATGTGGTAAAGGGAACAGTGAAATTTCGAAGTTTGAGGTCATGCTTGTATGCCGGTTCTCTGAGCGTTGTATTTTTTTGCATAAGTGGTGTGACTTTCGTTTCTGTCATTGTATGGAGCATTCGAGTATTGTCTTACGTTTTAGAGAACTTAATTTCGATTTGGTCACTCAAAATTTGTGCATTTCATCCTCCAACATCCATTCAGTCGCCCGTGTTGCGCTAGATTTCCTTGGTACAACGAGAGGGTATCTGTCCTATAAAGGCGCGCTGTAATTTTGGAAGAGCTCTGAGATTGAATAACGTTATGAATTTTGTTCAGTTCGATTTGGTTTGACAGTTAGGCATGTGTTCTTTGTTTTCTGCAAAATTCATTAGAAAATACGCGTTAAGCAGATTTTGAGAGATTCGTTCTTCTCGTGTGATGCGAGTTTTCGGACGTTCCCGTTGTGCGTGCGTCACACCGTGATCGCGGTTTGCGTAAGCTCAGAGGCAATATGTTGCTTTGGGTCGACAGAATTAGCCGAATTTTATACATGTCCGATATACAATCGTTTCGAAAATCATATTTTCGTATTGCTTGGTTGAAATTTTCTCCTCAGAGTGATTCAGCTGTTGTGTCTAGTGCAATTCCCTTCAGGGGGATACACCTATTGTATCTCTGGGAATTAGCGCTCGCAGGGGGCAAATGTGAGGGCCTGAGCTGAGAATTAGGTAGGCCTTTTTTTGTTGAAATAAAGTGTTTATTTTTGTGACGTCAAAGACCACATTTTTTCGGTTCACTACTGTTTTGTTTTTCTGCACTTACTACTTTCTTCATTATTAACTTTTATCTTGTTTCATGAATTTCTTTCTCAACTCACTGTTTCTACGCTCCTTCTGCGGAGATTCTGCATTTCCTTATCTCCGTTATAAATGGTGCTTTCCTTCTTCCTCTCTTCGGAACGCTTTTTTTAACGGTTAGGGAGGCTTAAACTAACATCTAATCTCTATTTTGGTTGTCTTGGTTGCGGAAAGGGTGGCTTAAACTAACATCTAATGTACTCTAATCATGTTGATATCAGGATAAAGTTTAACTAATTCCACTAGTGTAGAGAAAATGCTCCTGAACAGTGTAAGCTAACTGAATTGCGAGTGAGAAATACCTACTGGATCTTGAGCCATCCCATTAACCGTACGAGAAGCTCTAAATTCTCAAAATCGGTTCACGTTTTTCACCCAATGCGCATCATAAAAAGAAAGAAGAAAACACTGCATTACTAAAGGCATGCTCGACAAGAAATAATAGTGTAAACGAGCCGAGGAACACTCAAGACGTGGGACAATTACCGAACGCTCGGGGCCTCCAACAAAGTTACTCCTGTTGGCGTATAAGAAACTTTCAGAAACGCACGCAGTGATCAAATGTTATTAAATGATGTACGAATTCATTGTGTGTAAATGTGACAACGTGTTTTCTTCAAGTCAAACATCATTCTCAACGGTATTATGCAGGATGAGGAACGAATGAAAATGTTCACATGAGAATCTATACATTGCCAAGTTACCCGGCATTCTAACGAGCAACGGAATGTCGAATTATCACTGTTCCCTTTACCAATTTTACTGGTATCGTATCAAATCCTTGTCTGAAAAGACAGCGATATTTTGTGGTCTTAACGAGACCTCCTTAATGCCGATAAGTTGCTGACAGTCTTAACGTTCGTTCAAAAACAATATCAAAGCTTTTCCAAGGGAGCTTTTTCCAGTTGATCGCGTGCATAACAGTAAAGTTTGCGTGGGACCATGAACGCCCGTCCGCACCATCAATCTTTCTGCCGAATCTTGCATTTTTCGGCTGTACACGAACACAGAAAACTAGCAGATTTCGGTGTGTTCGTGTTTTCGAAACTTGAAAAACTCCGAACACAAACTTTCGTAGAAACAGCGAACACTCTCATGTTTATGTATTGTGCATGGTGTTTTTGCTGGTGAATTGCCTGGTTTCTACGTCTTTTTTCATATTATATAAATTTGTGTTTTTTTCGCGAACATAGTATAGTGCTGGCGGCGTGAAGTTGTCCGCGAGCAGCTTCAGTATTAAGTTAGTGTTTTATTTTAATATAGGTAACATCAATTAAATCTAAACTTATTGGCATATTATGTTACCACTGAATAAATATTGTACACGTTACGGGGTTAATTTCAATAAATATAATATCCATGGATATTATATTAATATCTTATTATTGATATTATATTTATTGAAATTTACCACGTAACGTGTACAATATTTATTCAGTGATAACATTATATGCCAATAGGTTTAGATTTAATTGATATTACATCAATTAAAATAAAACACTAACTTAATACTGAAGCCGTTTGCGGACAACTTCACGCCGCCGGCAACGTAGTCTGGACACTATTCAAAAAAATTCGTGGTTTGTTCCTGTTTTTTTTTTGTGTTTGTGATTGACGAAAAGTTGGATAGTGTAAACGGACCGTGAGAGAACACATTCGCTCTAGTACTTCCGCTTCAAGTATATTTATCATCATGGGTCAAAAATTGCTAATGTCTATCTGTGGTAAATTTGCACAATGCTCGATAAATTAAAATGTGTAGAACAGGGAAACGGTAGAAATAGAGGGGTGAGTTTACAAGTGAACAACAACAGTAAAGATGACGAAGTCAATCTTCTTGGTTGTTGATTAGCTCTGATAATTTGTCATATGAAATTGTGTGATCAGCGTGGAAATTTTTTCTTGGTCAAACGTAAGTCAAACGTAAACGAGCTCAGGAACATTCAACGAGTGAAGCAGTTGCAGCGCGCAGTCTTCAACAGTGTTACCCCTTTCACTGTGATCAGATGTCATACTTGAAATGCTCACAGGAGACTTTGAAATTAAATCTAAAATTCATTGAGCGCGAATGCTAGCAATGAGTATTTTAGTATGACGAGTAACTCTTAAATGTTGAATCACAAAAAGAGAAGAGAGGTAAACCTACATTTGAGAATAGATACACTGCTGAATGACCCGGCATCTGAACGAGCAAGCAATTTCGAATTTTCACTGTTCCCTTTACCACGTTTTACTGGTATCGTATCATATCCGTGTCTCATCAGACAACGATATTTTGTGGCCTCCGAAGGCCTCCTAATGCAAATCATTTCTGAACTCTAGTAATTTTATCACGTGCTTGAACACACGATTTTTATGCACTGTAAAGCAAATGCATTAGCGCTTGCGGTTCTGGTTGAAATATTTTTATATTCAGGAATAATTCCCCTTACTGGTATACGATTGTATTCTATGAGTATTCTGGCGTTGAATTCTAGCTATAGGTTAGAAATGCTTTTATTTTACTTGAAATTAAATAGGGTTTTGTTGAGGTCTATCATTTTTTTGGTTCACTGGTGTTCTTATTAGCGCCACTTGTTAACTTTTTTCTTGTTGCGTAAACTTCGTATGGTCCTGCTGTATTTAAGCACAGGGTGAAGGGATGCATTTCGTGCATAGGTTCCCCAGACCTCTCATTCCATACTGAATTGTGCTTTCCTCGTCCTGTGAACAACGGAATCGTAGTTTACTGGACTTTATATTAACGTATAAATCTATCTGTATTGGCAAAAATTTTCTGAACCTTAAGCCATTATGTGGGGATGTTTTCTTTCAGCAGTTGATTTAGAGTATACACTTAAAAACCGTAAAGGTCAACTGATATACAGAAATAATGTACGAGATTAGTGTAAATTTATTAGGTTAGAAGGTCTGGAAGAGACCACAAAATATCAGTCTTTACAGACAGGGTTGTGATACGATACCAGTAAAACGTGGTAAAGAGA
>JACJUY010015480.1:0-15512 GCA_014220935.1 Platorchestia sp. MABIK | reverse complement strand
CATTTTGTAAACACACTTCGTTAAAAGTTAGATGGCACAAATCCTTTATTCTCTTGATCACTAATTTTTCAAGAGCGCGGAATTTTAAAAGTGTAGAAGCTAGTACCAGCTTCTACACTTTTAAAATTCCGCGCTCTTGAAAAATTAGTGATCAAGAGAATAAAAGATTTGTGCCATCTAACTTTTAACGAAGTGTGCTTACAAAATATATATATATATATACACACCCTATGAACCCTGACTTGCACCCGCTTCGATCACTGCCCTGCTTACGTATTTCATTGGTCACAATTTTAGAATATTCCCGTAGAACTTTTTCATATAATTAGACGCTGCTCATTTATTTCAATTGTATTTCCAAACCTCAGAAATGTCAAATCAGCTTTCACAACTACTGTTCGCGCGCTCGCTTCTCATTTTCTCACGATTTTGACTGTTGCCGGAGCAGTTACTCTCTGCTCTTCAGGCCTCATATTGCTGTAAGAAGGTGTGGTCGAGGTGAACATGACAAAGTGTCTTCTGGTGTGTTTAGGCTGAAATATGCTGCTTATACTGAAATATACACATGTTTGGAATAAACTGATTGTTTTATGCACTCACAGCATTTATTATGAAAGACCGCTTTCTATGCTGGCAAGTGTGTCTTACTGTCATTACAAAAAACCAAAGTTTCGGTAACTTTGATCGCTTTTTTAGCCATAATTTATGTTGCTCATTTTCATTTTAACAAATTAGGAGCAGATTTTTGCATTGCTTTCAAATGTGTAAAGAACGGACGTTTTAGGGAGAACCATCATCGACAAAATTGGGCTGAAAATATTCAAGTAAAAATCACATATTTGAAAGAAGATATCACTGAGTTGTAATAAGTTTCTAAATGCTCGACCTTCCAGTTAGTCATGCGCTGTGAACTTGCAACAATGTTGAGATCGTACGTTTGGCGCCACAGGAGCACCCAGAGATCGTGTACACGCTACCATGCCAGTGGAACGTCCAACTGTCTGACAACACTCGCTCGGAGTTCTGCTACCTCGAAGTCACTGACATAAAGGTGACTAACTTCTCTTTATTTATTCTCTTGTTTGAGGATAGTTCTAATTACTGTGTTATCATGCATTTTTAAAATTTACCTTACCATTCTGTTTTGAATTTATTCTTGTTCTTAGTTTTTTCTATTCAATGCGCTCCTGTTCTCTTTTGCTCTGTTTTGTTTGCATGTAGTGTAGTTTTCCTCATCTTTGCCTTTAATTTTACGGAAAACACCTCTCATGAAGCATAGGATAGACAGACAGTAGGCTCAGGTTAGTCCGGTCTGTCTAAAGACTGGCGCTCTAAGGAAGATATTGATAGGTTACCTTAGCTATTAATACGCCTTAGGGACTTGAATTTTCCGTCCCCCCAATTTGCTTCTTTCCGAGTTCTTGTCTTCTTTGCCATCTCTTCTTCCTCTTCCATCCTAACTTGTGTCCAGGTGCAGGGTGTCCTGTGAGAGAATTTACTTTGTGTATGGATTCCCCGTATTTTATGGTCCATATTAAATGGTCTCATCACTTCGTTCACTTGAGATTCCTTTTGTTGTAGCTAGGGAGTCTTCAACCAACTAATATAATGATAATCCCGCAGAAAAACTTCACGTCAGGTTTATCCATTCCTTTTAACGAATCTTGTAAGATCGACTGTACAATGATTCGACACAATTATTCACTTCACTGGTAATGAAACATTTGAAACTTTTTTGCAGGCTATACATTGGAATTCTCCTAGGAAGTTGAAAGTGCGCAACAAGCACATAGAGTTTTTCCGAAGTCTTCATTTGACTTTCTTGGAATTCGATGGCAACCTGCTGAGGCGCGAGCTCTTCGGCTGCAACACGACCAAAACACCAGCAGCTGACGACACCTCGTCTCAGGTGCTTTGTTGTGCATTGTCTCCACATGTAACTGTTAATCTGGAGCTACTCTCCCTATCTCAGCTGTCAAAAACGGTGGTATTTTTAGGTTAGAGCTTCAATTCGTTTGTGAAACTGTTCTCAAATGAACAGTGTAGATGCAAATCCAGTCATAATTCAGGTTCTTTATTTTTATGGTAGCATTAATCTGGAAAGAAGTTCAATCTATATTATAATTCTTGAGGCGTATCGTCCTTTCCGTGTGTACGTCAGTCTGTGCGCTAGCGCTAGCAAATTAATGCTAATACTACTACTACTCAGTCTGTGCGTTACTCGCTTCTCATTACACAGGCAAAAATTAGGAGGTAATTTGAGCTGTAAACTGTACCATATTTACGGAACTTGGTCAACTGTCGTTCGGTTAATGAGAAATTCATAGTTAGGTTAGGATACGTTAGGATTACATCGGTTAGCTTAGAGTAGTGTAGGATAGGAGAGGCTTTAAATTAGGATTGGTTAAGATGAATTGAATAGTTTAATATAAGTTAAGCTGGGAAGGTAATGGTAGGATATGTTTGAATTGGTTAGGGCAGGATCGCTCAAGATTGGTTTGGCCATTCAAGTGGAAAAAATGACCTCGAAAGTTTTCACGAGTGTAGCTGCTGTAGGTTATGATAAGTTATATTAACTTAAGAAGGGTTAAGTTATCGTAGGTTAGGTTAAGATTGGTTAGGTTTAGTTGAATAGGTGAGGTTAGGATCGCTTAGGTTAAGTTTGGTTATTTAAGTTAGATAAATGGCCATAAAAGTTTTTCAGTTGTCCAGCTAGTCAATGTAGATGAATTGCTATGGTAAAAAGGCAAAAATTTGTAGTCATTCTATAGCATTGGTATTTCACTGTTAGTTGTACGGACGGACAAACCAATCAGAAATACATGCACGTAACAAACGAACTGTGTTCTGTTATATTGGACAATTTTATTCCATAACGCAAGAATGCTATGCTCTTCAAATGTCATTTATTTGCGACAAAAATTAATAATTGTACTAGTCCGAAATATTTAGTGTTCAGGAGTTGTGTTTTGAAGCAAAAAGGAAAGTGTTCATGATGACAATTGAAGGAGACGGTGTGTATGAGCTCTTTTTCATGACGTGCGCTTTGTGATTTTACACAGTGGAAATCAAAAATTAGCAGGGAATGGTTGAGTAAGGGCATTGAGACGAGCCACAGAGGGACAGAGCATTCTTAAGGGCATCTACAAACAGATGATAGTTCATTATAGTATTCTTTAATCTAGAAAAAAGTAGAAGATATTTCACAAAAATTTAAAATCTGAAAACTCAGCTATTCCAAATAATCGAGGCAAAGACCACATTTATTGCATTACATCTATAGTGTTTGAGTATTGTAAAATTGCGGATCCTCGTGTAGTTCATATTTTTAGAGTAGAGTATCCCGTACTTGGTATCTCATGAGGGATTCCGTAACTTGTGCGGTGTGACAGCTGAGTGAAGACGAGGACGAGTGCTACGAGTTCCACCGAGCTCGCCGCACCAACTACCGCACGCATCTCTTCTACGTGGCGCCGAGGCCTGCTGACGCCGACAACAAGGGCGAGGACAACGAGGTGCTCCACGCTGCTGAAGTGACGCTCGTGGCCACCCTCTCCATGGACAGGCTACAGATGGTGGAGCAGCTGCTTCTGCACTGGGACGGTCAGTGGCCGAACTTCTCAAAACCCGTGGTGTCTGCTGAGTTTCTCTGAAGCTGAATTTTGCATTCCCTATTTCTGTGGAATGCGTTAGGGTGAATGATTTGAGTCATTTCTTTAGCGATCTAACGAGTATTATACTCAAAAACTCTTATACCAGCTCTAATTTTTATCTAATTTCAGACTGTAGTAGGGATTTCATGTAACAGAACTGGTTACTTTTAAATTGTTGATGAAGTTGACCGCTCTATAAATATTTTCCCTTAATTTCTGATGAAGAATAAGATAGAGAGCTTCTATTTACACGCCCTGAATGTAAGGACTGTAGACTGGTGTATCCAGGTCCCGCGAGTCTGACGCTGTACCTGTCAGACGCCGAGGCGCAGCAGTTCCTGGCCTACACGCAGACCTCCGAGATCATCGCGCGCCGCACCAACGTTGCCTACCACGTCGTCTACAAGGAAGGCGTGAGTGCAGCTTCGCGCTTTAGTCTCTCGAATTGGCGGGAGTCTTTGTCATGAAAATTGTAATATCTGTTGTTTATTGGGTGTTTTTAGTATTCATGTCATAATGAATTTAGTTTAGAGAAGTTACAGATTCACCAATTTTCCTCTAGATCGTGCATTTTTATTTTCTTCCATAAGTTACAAAAAATATCGCTTTTACAAATGCTGAGTGGTACCTATTTTCTACTGTGTTTGTGAAATTGGTATTGTTGTGCTTGCTGTAGTTTATCTCTACTTTTGACTCTAGAATTCTTTGTTTGATTTCACATTTTGTTTCTTAAACACTTAGCATGGCTCACTTCTGTTACATCACTTACATGTTTATTCAAACCTT
This sequence comes from Platorchestia sp. MABIK, assembly GCA_014220935.1. Taxonomy (NCBI): domain Eukaryota; kingdom Metazoa; phylum Arthropoda; class Malacostraca; order Amphipoda; family Talitridae; genus Platorchestia; species Platorchestia sp. MABIK. The sequence goes on along the minus strand of JACJUY010015480.1, from coordinate 11,073 downwards.
CGAAAACTGTATTTGTGCAGTCGTATCTCGAGTTATGTACCATCTTATGAGAACCTCGTTAACTACTATGGGTAAAAATTAGTCCAGTCATTCTTAACTTGGATCATGCATCTTATTAGTTGACTGACTAGGACTAAATTTTCTGAATTTATGTTCGCATGAGATTGTCTATAACTCGAGGATCGACTGTAGTTAATCACACACACCTAATCGTTGAAGTGATGCTTACTTGCACGCACATTTTTCCCTCGTAGAACTTCTACCCTGTGAATTTCCTGCGGAACGTGGCGATGCAACAGGTGCAGACGCCGTACGTCTTCCTCACGGACATCGACTTTCTGCCCATGTTTGGTCTGCATGCCCACCTCGGCCGCTCCCTCGCTGCCCTGGCCGCCCTCCAGCGCACTGAGAAAACCGTCAGTCCGAGATCGCTTGTGTGACCTGTGGCTTATCTTATATTCTTCAAATACATGAAATGAGGCAAATTTAGCTAGCTCTCTTATATGTTTATGTGTTCTTTAAAACTAGAGAGCTAAACTTTTGAATAACATTAACCTTTTGAAGCTGGAAATGGCTAGGTTTCTTATTTATAAAGATCCTTCATGTAGTGAATTTCTTGTCGAATTTGTAATCTATTGTGTTCTTTTGAAGCCCACCTTCAAGAGACAGTCTGATAGCGGTTGTTGTAATAACGGTTATATGAGGAAAAAATTCAAATGTTGAAGAGTCTCTGATGACTAATGAGTTCCATGGGCGTCAAAAGGTTGGACCAGTTGGGTCCAACGTTATCACCACTTGCGTATTTATCTCTTATCTTAGTCATTTTTACATGGACTTGGGTCAGCTAGACCTGACAACTCGTTCTGGTTAACTCATGCCATACTATAGCCAGATCTGATTTTTTATTGAAATCTACTTTTGATTTGTGTGCAGGCGTTCGTGGTGCCTGCATTTGAGACGCAACGCTACAGGCTGTCGTTTCCTCGCAGCAAAGCTGAGCTGCTCAACGGCCTTGACATGGGCGAGCTCTTCACCTTCAGGTGAGAGGTCCCTTCGCAACAGCCTTGTGCGGTATCTCAGGGTGGAGGCGTGTCACGCACTACCAAGTTGGTATTTACACTGTGTTGTTTTAATTTAATATATTTTAAGTTCATCCCATGCCCTTTTGACCGCAGGTACCACGTGTGGACAAAAGGCCACGCCCCGACCAACTTCGCCAAGTGGAGGACAGCCACCACCCCATATAAAGTAACAATCTCAACCGCATCATCTGCATCAGTGAACAAAACGGAATGGTTTTATTTGCATCACTGAACGAATAATAGGATTGTTCATACGCATCATTGAACAACTATGAGAATGGTTTCATTTGCGTCACTGAATGGAGTGGAATGGTTTCATTTGTGTCACTGAACGGAGTGGAATGGTTTCATTTGTGTCACTAAACGGAGTGGAATGGTTTCATTTGTGTCACTAAACGGAGTGGAGTGGTTTCATTTGTGTCACTGAACGGAGTGGAATGTTTTCATTTGTGTCACTGAACGAAGTGGAATGGTTTCATTTGTGTCACTGAACGGAGTGGAATGGTTTCATTTGTGTCACTGAACGGAGTGGAATAATTTCATTTGTGTCACTAAACGGAGTGGAATGGTTTAATTTGTGTCGCTGAACGAATCGGAATGGTTTCATTTGTGTCACTGAACGGAGTGGAATACTTTCATTTGTGTCACTGAACGGAGTGGAATGGTTTCATTTGTGTCACTGTACGAAGTGGAATGGTTTAATTTGTGTCACTGAACGGAGTGGAATACTTTCATTTGTGTCACTGAACGGAGTGGAATACTTTCATTTGTGTCACTGAACGGAGTGGAATACTTTCATTTGTGTCACTGAACGGATTGGAATACTTTCATTTGTGTCACTGAACGGAGTGGAATAATTTCATTTGTGTCACTGAACGGAGTGGAATGATTTCATTCACATCAGCGAATAAAATAAAATCGTTTCTGTGTGGTGATGCTCTCTGAAGCTATGGTTGAGAGCAATATGGCGAGCTTTTATACTGAAATTTGAAAGCATATTTCAGGAGGTTTTTCTTTAAATTTGATTGCTTATCTTTAAGCGCGTTCTCTTAACTTTGGGAGCATATTTGAACGCATGTTTTGTTAGTTTTGCAATGTTACGTGTCGAAGTATACCAAGTGTTCTTTGAGCATGCACGTGAGAAATTTTTTGTACTTCTTCCGTACTCTTTGAATTATACGGCTCGTAAAATTCAAGGCATCGACGACATCAAATTTTGTACTGTGATAATTATTCAACTGCAATTCAACATTAATTGCTACTACGTTTATTTCGCATGATTCCTCAATCGTATTTTGTTGTAATTGACTGACCTTAAGTTAGGCTTTCTCTTTCAGACGTTTGTGAGTTAGTCACGGTTAAAACTTGAGACATGAATAATAATTTTAAATGTTGTTTTGAGGGCCGAAAGTATATTTCTCGCTCACAAAATCCCTCGAAAAGACGTCAAGATTGCTTATAATTGAGAAGTATAAAGATTTTGACGCACAGAAAATGACTCACGTTTAGGTAATTTCCAACATATTCTAGAATGCTGATATTTTACTTTCTTAAAATCCCTTCCCTACAATATTTTTCTCTTCACAATTTTTTTGTGAATTTTACTGCCGATTTTGATGGTTCGAACAATTTCTCGAAACTTCCATGTCTTTTAATGAAACATTTGATTGACTCTCCGGCAATATTTCCTTAAACTCAACTCAAGTGCATCCTCCTGTGGTGTGTATCTCCAAGTGGTGACCGAGGGCTCCGTTGCAGGTGCGGTGGGAGGAAGACTTTGAGCCGTACATCGTGGTGCACAAAGACGTTCCGCTCTACGACACGCGCTTCGTCGGATTTGGCTGGAATAAAGTAAGGGCGGGGTATGTTCTCTGTGTTCTCTATTTTGGTAGTATTGCTTCAGTCCCGAACTTTAGGGCGCTCTTTTGGTTACCAAAAATATTCTTTTCAGGGTTTTCCTTCATGGGATGTCAATCTTCTTACTGTGTGACTTGTGTGGGTGTGTGCAGTATGTAGCAAATTAAAAGTCATTCGAGTTCTCAGCCTTGAATAGTATTTAACAGATGCTCCGTGGTATATGATAAATATTCAGCCTGGAGAATAGGAGAATAAACTGCATCCAATTTCCAGTGGGTTATTTTGCAACACAAAGTTAAGATAAATAATATGTAGAACCAACATGGAGTACGGCATTTATTTGCTAGTGTCGGTACCTGAACTCAATTATTCATCGATTTGATCAAGTTATCGATAGTTGTCCTATTCATATTTTGCCACTCCTCTAGCAATGCTTCTTTCGAAGATGCAAAGGACATGACTTAGGTTGCATGCTCATAACATTTTACGGGCAGGTAATCGCAAATGTGCTCTTGTGAATTCATGTGAGGACTTCAGGCGACTCAGGGCAGTGACTTGATAACACGCGATTCCTTCCCACAGTTTACTCCGCTGTTGGTATGACGCTGGGCTTCATCTTCTTGTGAAAAGAAATCTATTCTTATTAGTCAAAATGTTTTCGGAAATTGAGAGTAGCTCGTTATCCAGTGTGTCACGGTACTTACTCATTCAGTCCCTCGGTAGAGGAAATCACTTTTCATTTTTCTCCAACCTCTTAAACACCCAACACAATCACCCCGATCTCTCTGTGTTTAACGCTCTACTGCAAACATTCAGCCTTCCAGGTGTCCACAGTTGGTTATAAATAATTATATAATAATTTATATCCACAGCTGGATATAAATAACTCCTTTAACTTATAAAAATTTAACCAACTCTGCACCATCAGATAATTTACCCTCACGGTAAATCATTGCTGGTGATGCTAGCTACACACGGCCATCACTTGAGACCTTGCTGGCGAGTAAGGTCACGCTCGTAACAGAGCCGCATCCGTTACCCAGGCCAGCGAAGATGCGTGCACTCCTCAGCAGAATACCACCATTGAATCTATGAGAAATAGCGCTCTCAGGTGGAAGATGTGAGGTTCCGAGATAAATGCCTAGTAGACCTTCCTTTTGTTGAAGTGGAATAGGCGTTTGTTTTCTACAGACAATGTTATTTTGCTTTACTGCTGTCTTTTTATCAGCACCTTCCTTTTTCAACTTTTATCTTGACTTACTGTTTTTATGCAATGGAAACACACCTTGTACTGAAATTTCCCATTCGTTAAATTCCACACTAAATGTTGACATCATCCTCGATCTCTTTGGAACACTTTCGTTGTGATTAGGGAGGCTTAAGCTAACTTCTAATCTGATTTAATCTAATCTGTGCATAAATTCTCCGTTCTCCAAACTCCACTCTTAATGATGTCATCCTCCATTTCCCTTGGAATACCTTTGTTACGATTAAGGGTCTCTAAACTAACTCACGTGAGTGACGGCGTGCAGGTGTCGCACATCATGGAGCTGCACGTGCAGGGCTACGAGTTCTTGGTGCTGCCCAACGCCTTCATCATCCACACACCCCACGCCCCCAGCTTCGACATCGCCAAGTTCAGGACGTCGCCGCAGTACAAATAGTGAGCTCCTTGTGCTGTTCCTCGCTGGTGTAGGTCAACTCTTTCACCCATTTCAGCTCATTTTTTGTACTCACATTCCCAGTATTACAACCACTGTTATTAGACTGACGCTGGCATCAGGTTATCACCAACATCAAAGTGGGGACGGAACTGGTATCCAGCAAACAGCTTCAAAAATTACATTACGGCACAAATTTGACGAAAAAAGAATTGAATTAGCATTTTCAGTGAGTGTGCTATATTTGGCACGTGGGGCTGCAACGCCCCACAGGTCTATGCGATTTTCTTTTTAAATATAGCATGAATATATCGTAGTTCCTGTTAAATATGTTCCTAAATGTGTTCATTGAAGGCAGTTCAATGAAGGTGGCAGTTCCTCTTTCATTCTGCTATTGGTGACTTCCTGATGCCAGCTCCAGCTTGATGACGGTGGTTGTGAGAACGGTAATATGAGTACAAAAATGCTGACGTTGAAGGATTAAAGGGAACCCTTGAGCTTGTGCTTCACTTCCCATTCTTTGGCTGAGAAGTTGAGTTTAGGTCGCCTCAAGGAGATATAGGTTTTTTGTCTCTGAGAACTAGCGCTCCCTGGGGAAAGATGTGAAGTTTCGAGCTGGTTGTTAAGTAGGCCTTCCTTTTGTTCAAATGATTTTTTTTGCTACGTTCAATTTACGACACTGTACCTGGGGACAACCCGAGAATGGGCCACTTGGCTCGTTTCTATGTGTAGCCTTTTTCAATCTTTTCAATTCTATATTTTTTGGTTCATTGCTTCCTTCTTGTACAGTGCCCATTACTTTCTTCTTCAAATTTGATCTTGTTTCATAAATTTGCTTTTTAACTTGCTATTTCTATGCGCAGGCTGTGATTACACTTCTGGTACGTATATGCTTCTCTTCCTAAATCCCCTATTAAATAATGCTTTCCTTATTCCTCTCTTGGGAACAATTTTTTACGGTTAAGGCGGCTTAAAATAACACAGAATCTAGTCTGATTAATAGGGCAGATGGTTTATTTACTTCATCTCCATGTTTTCTGAAATTGCCGGGTCATCTTATACTTTGGGTCATTTTCGCTCGAGGTGACAGCTCATTTATCAGATTAGCACCATCATACAGTCAGTCACTCAAGGCCTTTAGTATACCGTGTGCTGAAGCCTGTGTGTTGTGCAGCTGCGTGAAGGTGCTCAAGAAGGAGTTCATGGAGGATTTAAGCAGCAGATACGGCGGTGGGGGCGCCGAGTGAGCGATGTCTAACGTCTCATCTCTGCTCCTCGAGTCATCTGGGTCTCCATGAGTGCACATGTATTGTAGAGAGCCGTGTGGGCAATGTGTCACTTTTCCATCTCCTTCAGATTTTCTTTCAAGTATTCAGAGGCCTTAAGTATTTGTGAAGTTTCGTGCGATTCGTTTCTATGCCAGCAGGTTTGATTGCCTGGTATTTTGCATCGGTTGTCAAGAACATTGAAATCTTTCAAATTGAATCATGTTACTGGAGAGTTCCTTCTAATTCCTTGGAAAATTGGCTTCTCAGTGACCAAAACAAATTTGCCGCCTTTTTTTTATTGAGACTCGCTCACCGTGGTACAAAATCAGTTTATTGTGACGTTTCGTCTCAGCATCATATTTGTTCCCTTACTGCGTCTCTGTTCGGATGCGTGATGCAACCTCTGGGTCGTCAGCGTGACATGTATGGCTAATGCAAATCTAATCTCACTGACGTTAATTTGGTTTTGCGACGCTTAGCCAACCCACTCCTGAAGAGGTGACGCGCTTCATACGTGCAACACGTGAGGCAGGTCTGTTTGCACTCTCCTTCTCGTTTTGTGACACATGTCCTGGTTTGTTCTCATTTGTCTAACAATTGTCTGCGATAAATTCACATGAAATATGAACTCAAATTTTCAAACCAGTTTAAGTTTTTATCTTAAATTAATTTAGAAACGTTATCGATAAACAATTTTATTGCTGTTTACTGTTAGCTCAGTCACTCAAAGAAGTTTCGAACTAGAAGACTCATGTAAGAAAGGAAAATATGTCGATGTTCTTTCAGTGAATGGGCGTGTTGTTTTCATGACTAGATGTTGATCTTTTTATAGTTAGCCAAGCGTCCAGGGACGCAATGTTATAGTGTTGATGAAGCATCTGTTAATATGTTACTTATTGTAGACTTATGCATCGCTGAGATTGTTTCTCAGTTATGGTTGTTTTACACTACAATTAACATCCTGAATAATTGTTCCTAATTTACATACTGTGTAACATTGTAGCAGCTGAAATACCTATGACTAAGTGTAATAGACTTGGTCACCATTGGTTCTGCTTTTCCATCGAATGGGGTGGGTTTCATTGTTATTACAGAAAGCAGAAAACCATGTTAAAAATCAGTACAGGGTGTTACAGAACAAGAGGTACAAAATTGCACCCCAAGTTGAAAATGGCCAAATAAACAGTTTTTCTTCTACTTCAATTTAAATGCAGTATAAAAGCGTGGTTTCACTGCAATGTCCGCGTTTGCAACAGATTGCCTCGCGTGTTGCTGCAGTTATCTCGTCAGAGAACTTCACTGAGCGGTATCGAACTGCAACGGCCATAATTTGATGGTACATGGCCTGAGACGAGGCAATGTGAACTACAGCACCACACGTTTAATTTTTACCACTGTTAGGAGCTACGAACGATTCGCAGCAACAATGTAGGCGCAGTGCACTGCGCTTTACTGATCCTAAGCTGCACTTAACTGCGATGAGCTGCAGTATTGCACTCAAGTGTGGCCCCAGTTTTTAATTAGGAACAGACTTATTTTATATTTTCGTTCACATTTTTGCAACAGTTTTGACCTTCGTTGCTCTGAACGGATTAAATTGTTCATTGGAGATCACTAAGTTGTCCAATTGTTGAAATGATTGTGTTTTATTATCAACTTGCCGTGCACTGCTCGCTCTAACTTTTGAACTCATTAGTCCAATGGCCAGGAAATATGTTTAGTCCATTATAGATCTCGGTGAAGTCTCAACTTTTGTAAAGTCTGTGTTTATTGCGTTTTCTATTTGCTTCTGCGTAGTATGTAAAAATTTAATGCTAGTTTTAAGCCTGTTTGTTATAGTCTTGTAGTTTAACGTTTTTTTTTGTCTCAAACGGCTTCACTAGTGATCTGAAACTGTCTCCTTGTTAACTTGAAATGAATTCTGTCCCATCCTCTTCCACTTTCGTGATCCCCTCACTATGAATCTTGATGTATTGTTGATTTAGAGACTCGAGGACGCATCCAGTGTTTTAGAAACACCTACGATGCCTTGAGAATTTTTGCGCACGAAGAACTGTGATATCGCGAGAAAATTTAATGGTGTTCTATGTATTTGAATGACATACCTTCACATTATTTTATAACGTATGAAACATCTCTGGAAGTCTTTTGCTGGAGAATAAACTTTTACCTTTTATATGACTGACAATGACGAAATCAGATGTGCAGTTTTATAAAGCAGTATTACTCTTGACTAATTATTTGTGCGACTAGATTCATAACCTGTCTGCGCTCATTTGGACTGCACTGCTTCTCTAAAGTTCGTCGTGTGCTCAGGTTTTAGAAAAATTTTTATTTCATTTTTCGATGAAGTAACCGACCACGGGACCTTACAGGTGGGACTTCTACCTACACATTTGTGTCCCCATTGTGCTGCTTAGCTTTCTTTTAAAGAAGTCTTATTTCTTTAAGTCTTGTTCTTATTTATTGTTTTATTCGTTTCAGTTTTGACTTTTCCCTTTAATCGTTCGCATCCATTTTAATGTTGTATTCACGCTTTTCAGTTTTCATTTCCATGATGCTCCGAATTTCTGATTTGTTGATTTCTTAATACTTTCTTGATTTCTGTTAGTGTTACGTTATTTATAAGCATTCATCCCGCTAAAGGGGCATAGGATAGATATTAGGTTTCAGTTAGTTAGGTTTGTCTCTGCTATGGAGGCTGGCGCTCCTAAGGGAGAGACTGTTAAGGTACCTCAGCTTTAGAGAAAAATTTTGGATTTTATATTTCGTGTCCACTTCGGTTTTTATAGTTTACGTGGCATTTTTGCTATCTCTTATATGTCTTTTTCCCGTCATCCTTCAAAGCTGTGCCTGTGCACAGGGTGTGGTGTGTGAGCAAGCATCATCTGCATAGATTTCCTGTTCTCACAGTCCGTGCTAATTGGTGTTTTCTCTTCACTCTCTTGACATCGCCTTCGATGTGACTAGAGAGCCCTTAACTAACTATGTAGCATATTAATAATGTGTCATAAGTATTGTTTGGGAAAATTCTACTTCTTAACTAACTCTAAGTGTCTTTTGAGCATTTATTAGTGTTTCAAACTTCCGTTACTACTCTATGTATTACAGGATAAAAATACAATACTAACAGCATAGTAGACATTTATTTTAAGTGCCAAAATAACTTTCTGCTTCCGTATAGTGTGTGTTGTCTTCATGAGAAACAAAATGTGTTCAGTGAGCTTCCGTGCAACTTTTATGGCGCGGTGCTCCAAGTGTTATTAAACGTGATGTTACAGCTCTGTCTTTTTTTTTATTCATCATTTTCTCCCTAGAGTCCATTAAAATGTGGCATTTTAGGTGCTTTTTTTTGAGCGTGTAGATGTTTATTCTACAAACAGTTCTGCCGTTTTATAGCACAGTTGGCGTGGACACAGTGTCAATCATTGATGGAAACTTCGGATCTTTTGTGCACCAAAGGTTGTGTCGGCAGGTTTACTGACCGCGAATAAATTCATGTGGAGTCAGAACCTCTGACATCCATCGAAGCTACTCCGTTCAGGTTGGGTGCCGAGTTTCTGAAAAACTTCGAGATCGAAGTACCGACCAATCAAACTACGAAAGCAGGAAACCAGGAAAGCCTCTTTTATTATAAAGATGAAGTTTTTTGTGAAGGTGAGGTTTTTAATTATAAAATTATAAAAATAAAATAGTGACGTCCTCACTTAGGAACGCCTTTGTTGTGGTTAGGGAGGCGAAATCTAACTTATCTGATTCAATCAAGTTCATGAGCTAGTCTTGTTAATTTCATGAAGTTCTCAACGACCAAAATATTACGCTTAACGGTCTAAACTGTATTTAGTTAAGCACCTCAATAAATAAGTTAGTTTTTACTACATTTTTGCAACGTACCCAATGACCATAGACCACTCGAAACCATTGTAAATTTGTGCAATTGTGTAAGATGGGGAGTTTTCTTGGACACATTCATTCAAGGAGTCAGCAGCTAGTGGTGGTTGCATCATTTGTAAAATTGTTTAGAGTAATGAAGACGTGTGTATTGTATATATTTATTCAAAAACGTACCCAAAGAGTAGTGAGTGCAGATGGTCTTATGACCGATCTCGTAGAGCGCACAATCACAGTGCATCGTATCTGCTGCAGATAAAAGATGGGGAGGCCGAGAGCAGCCGTCTGGATCTTATCTGCCGAAATTGAGTTGCTGTACTTGAGAGCTGCGGCTTCACTTTTCTTCGTTGCTGCAAGTCGCATTAGAGTTCACCTCGCCTCTTGTTTACTTCATGCATCTGCGCAATATTATTTAAGTGGAACAGATGGAAAAAGGAGCATTATCTCGGCGAATCGAATTGCAAAATATCTTTTCTTAGGAGCAACGTGCATCGACAAACGTGTGCCTTTCATCTTTTTTCAGTTGAATTTTAAGGGCTAAGCGCTACATTACATAAAAAAATGATCTATCCTTGTTTGGACGGAGCCATTGATTTAAAATTCCAGTCAGATAACTGTGTACTGTCAATTTACAGAAAGCATACTCTACTTTCGTTTGTCAAACTCAAGTTCATGACCCCTCTGGGGGATACAGCTATTGTATCTATGGGAATTAGCTCTCCCAGGGAATAAATGTGTGAGGGCCCGAGCTGAAAGTTAGGTAGGCCTACTTTTTGTTGAAAGAAAAGATTTTTTGTTGTGTTAAGGACCACCCTTTTTCATTTCACTGCTGTCCTGTTTTTCAGCACCTACTACTTTCTTCTTCAACTTTTATCTTGTCTCAAGAAATTCTTTCTCATCTCACTGTTTCTATGCCCTTTCTGCATAGATTCCCCATTCTCTTATCGCCACACCAAATGGGGTCTTCTTCCTCTCTTCGATACGCTTTATTGTAGCTGTTAGGGAGGCTTAAACTAACTTATAATCTAATCTAATCTTCATGTTCATGACAAAAGTAGAGCGCTATTTTACCTCGTCTAAAGTGAGCGATTATCTATCACCTTTTCTAGTACTCTTGACTTTTCTCAAGGATGCAGTCGTTTGTGATGCCAATTACAGCTAAAGGGAACATACTGTAAGTCAGTATCTGTCCTCATCCGCTTTCCTTTTTACCTCACTGATTATTGGGAAAACTTCCTTTTCCTTGAGCGATATTGACCAAAAAAATGTAACACTTTTGCTGCTACTCGATCTCTCTAAAGCATTCGACAGCGT
>JACJUY010015479.1:0-12279 GCA_014220935.1 Platorchestia sp. MABIK | reverse complement strand
TAATTATGCAAGATATGGGCTGTCTTGCACGGGACTTTAGTAAGGAGCAAGGCTGGATTTGCGACAATATCAAAGATAATGTGATTTTTTTTTCTCTCTCTAATATGAAACCCTTATGGGGCATTCATGTCTTCTTTCTTATTCAAGTTCAAAAATGCTCTTGTTAAGTTAGTGTAGTGCATATTATCATACCATCTCTTACGCTCTAGACTATATTACAACAACCGCACCTAGGATTATTCTGTACTTGGGAACCGTTGTAGAACAATCGTTTTCATGTTTCTGACTCAGGTAGACTGTTTTGTGCCACTACTTTTAGTTCGAAAATTTCCAAAAATTCATGCCGTGACAAAAGATATTTTCTCCGAGTCCCTCGATTGGAATGCTAGTTTATACTGACTAGTTTACACTGATATTTTTGCACATGCTTACTTGTATATTGGGTGTATGTGTCACTACGTAATACTTCATTTCACTTCATTATTGTAAAGCATTTATAAAAATATAAATATAAATTTGTTGCGCGATCACCCACAGATGATCAATAAGACGCTTATCAACCAATGATCTTTTCGCTACAATATTTAGTTAAACATCGCTTCGATATTCCATTAGAAATTGTAAGCTGTAACACATACTGAAAAAGTTGTCACGAACTTCCTTTGCTCATTATCTTATATTTCAGTACATCGCACAGCTTTTTTGTAGAACGCATATGTACTGTGATTGCCTAGATGCGTAGATATGTATTTGTGTATGTATGCGTGTTGGGTGTATGTACGAAGGTATTTATGTGCATGCATATATTTTCATGTACATATGCACATATGTGTGTACTAGGCTGACAACTGGCATTTTAACTAAAGAGACCGGTCCTTTTTTTCTGTTCACTCTCAACTTTTAACAATACCGAACTCGTCATCTCATTATATTGTAAAGCATCCATGTAAAAAAAACTAAAAATTTGTTGTGTGATCATCCATTTTTACTTAAATGAAATGCTTAACTAATGAGTGTTATGTTAAAAAAAAATTAATTAGACAAACAAAACTTGTAATTTTTGTGGTCCTCATGCTTATACTACTATTTTTTTCATGCTTCTTTGAAATGAAATTTTTAAACATCTGCCGGAACAAGCAATTCGAATATTACTTCCTGGCGTCAAGAATGTCAAAGTTTTATGTCATGTACATGTAAACTGTCAAAAGTATTTTCACCCCACAATGAAAATGCATCGCACATGAAATTGTGTTGTCTCTCATAACTATAATTACATGTATCATCTAATGTAGATTAAGCAACATTAGGAGTACATTACCCTCAATCATTTCTTTTCGACTAGTGACATGGGTATTACAATACTCATGTGTGTGTGTATCATCTAAGTGTATTAACTTAAAGATATTTTAAAAACCAATGATTGTACTTTTGTACCATCTCTATTGGAAATGGACTGTTTTTTTTTTGTAATATGGTAACTGTTAGAATTCCTGGGCTAGTACTAATTGAATCGGTGGCCTTCAATTTTTGATCAGTCGTAGCTGGAGTGGATTTGGCATTGCGTAAGGAAGAGTCGGTGCATGTAGTGGTTTGGTCAGAAGGTCGTTCATTGTCATTTTTTCCTTGAGCTGGCATTCTTTTAGGTTTTGCAGGTTCTTGTTAAGTATGAGTCGGCTGTTGTGGCATGTGATATTTTCGAGGAGCAGCAGGGTTGGGTTCTTCCGCCGGGGTACTGGTATCTCCCTTAACTACCGCGCTATACATCCGCTCATGCTCCGGATGTTTCGCCAAAACGAGGTCCATGGCTTCTGAGCGAGAGGTCTCTCGTCTCAGTTGGGTGGCTAAAATTTCACTTTCAATTTGATATTTTGGGCATTGTTTGTCATTTGAGTAATGCGGCTGCCCGCAATGATAGCACCGGACGGCATTCGGACAGGAGCTTTTCTGGTGCCCTTCCTGCCCACATTGGGGGCACGTGTCTGCTTCTCTGCGGCAGTATTTAGCAACGTGGTTATGGCGTTGGCATTTGAAGCATTGTTGTGGTTTTTCTTCATATTCTTCTACTAGCTCGCGGTGCCAAGATGAAAATTTCACCGCTATTGGCACCGCGTGCTTTTGGAATGTCAGGATGTAGGTATCGGTAATAACTTTCTCGCCATCTCGCCTCAGCTCTATTCGCCGCAGGTCAATCACTCCTTGGTCAGCTAGGTGGTCCTTCAGTTCTTCCATCGAACACTGTCCGAAAGTCTTACTCCGGACTACACCACGAAGTGTTGAGTGACCGGTGGGGCTCTATTATCCCTCCTTTTCCGCCAATGCCGTCCAGTTGCATCAGCTTATCTGATTGGGTCACACTATTTGTCTCAATGAGGAGACTGTTATACCCAGATTTTACGATTTTCTTTGGAGTACCGATTGCCTAAGTAATGTCGCGTTCTGCCAGCAACACATTCAAATCTCTGGAGATATTGGCCCCAGGAAATCGCACAGTATAATATTTGACATAGTACGGCATGGAGTTCTCGAATATTCCCTCCAGTCTCAGCATCTGACGCGCTCGCCGGTCATCTCGTCGTCTCCTCTTCACTTGTCGATGGTTCATCTTCCTCCAGATGTTCTGTTCCTCACCACAGGCCCCAGTTTCCTCATCATTGTTCGGCTCTCGGATTGTCTCGGCTTCCACTGCTTTGGCCCTCGCAGCGCTTTCGTCACATAAGTTTGTCTCACTCGTCTGTTCTCTCCCATTTTTCAACTCATTCTCGGCACTCGCTCCTTGCGTGGGGTCCACACTTAGCGTAAGCAAATTGTTAGTCAGCGTTAGAGCAGCACTAGAAATCTCCATTCGAGTGTCCAGGTCGTCAACGGCAGGTAGAGATTGATGGGTTTCCATCGCGTACTGGGGAGACCCCGGTTGGCTCCCCCAGCACAATCGCTAAGGGGCACCTTGTGATTTCTTACAAGCTCCTCAGATGGCATTAGTTTAATAATCTAACTAAAAGAACAAAAAAGATACAAAAACCAGATGGAGGAGGGGCCGCCTGCGTTGGTTCTACCTACAACAAGCCATCAAGAATAATCAAATGAGGTCAGCCTGTTATTTTACATCAATTTTCTAATGTATATCAAAAGACAGGTAGGTATAATAATAGAAAAGCGTAAAGGTGCAGGTCGACTCGATACACTCTTGCAAGAATGTACCTTCTATCATATCCATGTCAAAATACATCAATGTTCCCTTCACACACAAACAAAACAATTGGAACCAGTAAAACGTGGTAGAGGGAGTAGTGAAAATATCCCTTTCTACTAGCAACGTAAGGTGCTTTAGAAGCTGAGTGGCTCGATTCGCTATGTGAGACGTAATTGTTTAGTTCTTGCATAAATAATTTGAAATATTTTCTTCAGTCACCCACGCATGCACTGAACACAACTTGAGCGGGTTTACTTTCTTCATTGATGTACAAGTGGTAGCAGTCGAGATGTCAAAACAAAATTCCCTCATCACCTGAAGACTAGCCCGCCAAGAATCCTGTTTCATGGGAGACAACCGCAACATTTCATTAAAAGAGAAATGTACAGTATGAGTAGGTACGTTAAAATTTTTGGCAACTCATCTACTGACTTAATCATTAATATACTCGAGCAGCATCGGTTTTTGATTATTGTAGTCACGTGGAAAATATTTCCAGTATCATTATTTAAATGCAGTCGAAATGTTGCAATTCACACCTTGATAAAGCACGTACATTTTCGCATGGCAACATTGCTGGGTTGCCACGAGCTGAGTCTTTGCGTTGGAATATTTCAAAAACTCCACAACTTCAGGATTTAGGCCACAAAAATATCTAACCGACAACTCTGGCGCAAAGCGCTTTTGTAGCACTGTTGGAAGCAATTTGCTCAAAACAGGACAGTAAAAAATTTCAATCAAAAGTGGTGACTGTATTTGAAATCACAGTTATGCTATAAGTAAGAGGTTCAATCCTCAACGCCTCCACGCACTGTGCTCTTGAAGCGGACACGCGAAACAATCTGCTTCAATAACCGGCTTTAAAAATTAAAATCAAGAATAGCTATAATGCTTTAAACCTGTAAAAACAACTGATGAGAGATTGATTAAAATCAGTATGATCAAGACAGAGAATTAGAACACACTTTCACTGTGCCCTGGTGTGCTAGTGGTGTATTTTCGTTGCTCTTCCACCAGCCGCAAGCATTTCGTGCACGACGCGTGCATTGAAGAATCATTTCGTGCACATTGAAGAATCAGGGAGCGAAAGCATCGATGTTTACAGAGCTTCTGACGAACCTGCAGCCCAAAACTCAGGTAGAAAATGAGCATCATGAAACTAACATCAACGAACATATTCAAGTAAGTGCACAGTTCGGAAAACCTTATGATGGGCGCACTTGAAAAAAGAGGACTTGTCTCCCGTTACAAAGCAAGTATGGCAATATAAATTCAATCGAAACCTGCTTTTTAATCATTTCGCAGCGCGATCTGTAGAACAATTACATACATGACGCAAGCCCTTCGGTCACATCTATTTTAGCTTTGCTCCTGTTCTCGCACGTCACTCAAGTCGAGAATGATGTTGAAATCGCTTGCTGGGCAACACCTGCAGCTTAAGACTTTGATTTTAAGTTAGTTTTAGTCACCCTTACCACAACAAAGATGTTCAAAGAGAGGAAGATGAAGGCACCATTTAGTATGAAGGTAAGGGAACGAGGCTACTATCCGCAAGGTGTGTCCCCGCACAGGATCCCGTGAGCACAGAAACAATAAGTTGAGAAGGACGGTTGGGAAAGACGATAAACGTTGAAGAAAGTCAGAGGTGCTGGAAAACAGCACAGCAGTGAACCAAAAAAGATTTCTTAACAAAACAAAAACCTTTTGTTTCAACAAAAAAAAGGCCTATATAACTCTCAGCTAGGGATTTCACATTTCCTCGTAGAAGCGCTAATTTCCATAGATGTAATAGTTGTATCCCCCTGAGGGATAAAGACTTTGATACGAAACAAGATATGACCTTTATCTACAAATTGCAAAGGACGATTCCACAGCGTCAGAACAATGATCCCATCCAATTGGTGCATAAATTTGACCCTAATAGACACACAGGAGAAGGGGTGGCTTCTGTGACACGCCTCGGCTGCTACCTATTGGCAAGTTTATGCGAACTTATCTGCTACTACAAGTCTTTGTATCCGAGAGTAGCTGAGAAAGCGATTAGAAGATAGGAACATTTATAACAGTTCTATTCCAGAACTAAACACGAGTTTCGTTAGCCCGCTTTTGCGGCTGGTAGGCCATTTTACACTTCCTCGAGCTGAAAACGAATGAAAAAGGACGCTAGCTAGGACGGACACTATACGCATCAGTTAAAAAGAAATTAACGAGTCTCACTCATCCCAACACATGGCTAAATAAGGTACGCGGAGAGACTATATCTTCAGACCATCCTTCTCTGGGTCAGAATTGTTGGCCAAAAAACCATCAATTAGCCGTTTAAAAAATCTCTAACATCATAAAAATATGAATACAGACTGCACGTAAATCGTTCCACAATGAATTCATAGAAGGAACACAGAAAAAAAGTAAGTATACTGCGAGCTAACATTCAAATTAAAGTTAATGGACGCATCAGTCGCGAGAAGATCTTGAGTTAAGGTACAAAGGCAACAATATTGACCCAGGAACTATACGAATATGTAGCAGCAAGCCTCACGGCACGTCAGTGATGTTCTACAGCAGGTTGGGTTCTCATTTACCCGCCGCCGCTGCCTCACCACTAAAACACTCTCTGGGACAAAGACTTAACCTTATTCCTGAATGTGAGAGTTATGCTGTGCATGCAACTTTCGCAGCTCGCACGGGGAGGGTGAGCACTGCTTCGTCTGAAAGCACTGGCATCTAGTGCACTATAATTAGAGTATCATTAGATTAGATTATTAGTTAGTTTAAGCCTCCCTATCCTCAACAAATGAGATCCAAAGAGAGGAAGGAAGAAGGCACCATTTAGTATGGAGTTAAGGGAACGTGGAATCTATGCAGAAAGGGCATAGAAACAGTAAGATGAGAAAGAAGTTTATGAAACAAGATCAAAGTTGAAGGAGAAAGTAGTAGGTGTTGAAAAAACAGAACAACAGTGAACCGAAACAAAGTTGGTCCGTAACAAAACAAAAACCTATGTTATTTTAACAAAAGTAAAGCCTACCTAACCATTAGCTCGGGCCCTCACATTGTCCCCCTGGGAGCGCTTATTTCCATAGATACAATAGCTGTATCCCCCTGAGGGGATTAGAGTATCATAACTGGTATTCAATAGGAGGAATCATAAGTCATTTACAGTCATATTCATAGTTCTCAAAAATGCGCACTTTTTTCAAAGTTGATAAAATGAGAGTAAAAGCATTAACCAAGAGTGGAACACAATGCCGGTTGCGACGTGTACAGTTAGGGGTGCATACGTTCAAAGCGACAGGTAGAACGTAGATTGATCAAGTCACTCACGAAGATCGACTCACAACAGAAGCGTAAAACGAGATATTGAAGTTAAATTACACTTGCACTAAAATATGCAGTTCGGTAACGGAATAACCATGCATGGAAATAACGATAATACATTTCTCAGTGAAACTTACTGGGAAATGTTGATTTCGAAAAAGTTACAAAAAAAGCGGACGCAATAACGCTCCAGTATGGAACGGCAAGTCAGCAGGTAAGGGGAAGAATATCGAAAGAAAAAAGAAAATTCTCTTCAGCTCAATTTGTCGGCGAAGACACAAAACGGAAGGAAACAAAGGCCAATATGGAAAGTAATCGCTAAGGTACAGCACGTAAATAAAAAAACTTAGGTAGCATATTCTCATTGATGAGAGATGTGCAGGAGTTTGCACCGAGGGTAAACATTCAAGTTGCAATTTGAGTACAGTTCATTTCAGCAAACAGAAATTAAACAATGTTACCAATAATGCAATGTAAAACACGTACTACGCTAACTTTGACTTGAAACGAACACATTAGTTAACATTACGCGACATAATACTTACAACATGCAAGTGCTCAAGTCGTGCGCTATACTGTCCAAGGGAACATGTTGCTTTCGGACTACGCCGTAGAACATCCATCTAAGCAAATGCTGCTCGAGGATATTGGTTGTGTGAAGATGAGCGACGCTATCGCGGTGTTCGTGGCATTAGACGCCTTATTCGCCCAAGTCGCAGGCTACGAATTTCGTGTCAAAGATAAATTAATTGTGAGATATTTTTGTCATTCGCAGTGTGTTGAGAAAATTGCAGATTGCAATAGCATCTAATTTGACAGAAATTAATTTTGGCTTGAAAACAAATTCACGAAGAGCAACGTAAAAACGTGTTAAGATGGCTTGTCAGAGCAACAGCAAGGCCTTCACTGAAAGCATGAATGAGAAAAAAGATATATTCAGGCAAAAATGCATGTCTTAGTACATTTTTTCCCTTCAACTTCGAATTACAGTTGAAAATTTGTTAAGACAATCTGGAACTGGACAAAGGAGCAAAAACTGCGTCCGCAGCAACAGCATCTGGATAACTAGCAGGTTTTACAGAAGACATTTCATAATGAAGCACAAATATTCTCCTAGGATATATAAATAGATATAGAACATTAGTAAAGGCTAATTCTAAGAAGACATATATTACACACCCACCTGGAAACCTCTAATTTATCAACGACTACATCAACTTTTGTGAGAGAATACTACTAAGAAATTCTGCACAAGTTGCAACTCTACAGTATTATACGTCAGTAATTATCTACAACCAGGCACTTCATCTAGAGTTCTCGACATTCGGAAGAACTCCCATGATCTTATTTATTGTCTGAAGATTGTGTCCGAGTCGAAGAAAAGCGGGTGTGCGTTCAGTTTCTTACACAAAACAATCTAAAGATAGAAGTACATAATATCCTAGTACAAATAGACTGTGCGCATCATACATGGACGCTATCAGGAGTTCACATGAACACCATTACCCATAAATAACCAGAGAAGAAGTACGCGCGTTACTTCATGGCAAGCAACATCAATATCAAGGGCTAACCGTTCTCTTCTCAGAGCCAGACATGACCGAGACTTCACTTCACAACGTAGATTCAAGCTTCTACTTGTTCAACAGTCAACAGAAAACACATTGAGACTGAAAATTCTCAAGAAAGTAGCAGCTTCAAGTATTGAAAACGCTCTCCTAGAAAGTGGTTGTTCTGGACGATGGTAGAAAATGAAGGTATAACCTAAATACAGGACTGTACTATGCCCACGAAAGCCTTTAGCGACAAGTGACGTTGATCACGAAATAAATTTCTAGAGTTACCATAGAGAAGCGCTTATTCCCCAACAGACACTGATGAGCTCAGATATTTCCGTACCTCTTAATTACAACTATGTCTAACTCCTGCCAAGCGTGCAGGCATTCAAAATAAGATGAAGGAAACTCCCTTTCATTGCGCGTTCTGGAGTATATAGAACTAAGTGAAGATATCATTCGTCAACAAAACGGCGCGCTGACTCTGTGACCTGGACCGCTAAATCCGGACCAGATCACATTTTCTGTCGAGACCATGAAGTTATGGGAGTCAGAAGAAACGAAAAACAAGCAAATACCCTTACATAAGAGTGCGATTGCTCGACACGCACGCATGCCCAATGTTGTAAGAGGTGATGATGAACAACGGAATACCATTATTAATATTATACGTTTCAAGTTAGTTTAAGCCTCTTTAACCAGAACAGAAGTATTCAAAGAGGAGAAGCATGAAGGCACCATTTAGTATGGAGCAGAGGGAACGCGAAATCTATGCCCAAGGTGTGTTCCCAGACAGGATCCCCCCCCCTCCGCGTAGAGACAGTATTTCATGAAAAAAATTGTAAAATGAGATAGAAGTTCAAAAAAATTAATAGGTGCTGAAAACCAAGACAGCAGCGAACCGAGAAACGATTTTTCTTTGCAACAACAAAAACTATTCTATTTCCATGGAAAAAAAACCTACCCAACTTCCAGCCAGGACCTCAGAATTTATGCACAAGGTGCACAGAATCAGTACTTTGAGAAAGAAGTTTATGAAACGAGATAAAAGTTGAAAAAGTAGTAGGTACTGAAGAACAGAACAGCACTGAACCGAGAAAATACGGTCCGTAACAAAACAAGAAACCTATGCTATTTCAACAAAAGGATGGCATACCTAACCTTTAGCTCGGGACCTCACATATTCCTCCCGCGAGCACCAATTCCTACAGATACAATAGTTATATCCTGCTGAGGGGAGAAATATCAAGAGGAACAAATGAACCTACCAGCCATCACTGCTCATTAGTGTGTGTGTGTGTAGCTAGAGAGGACACAGAAGAATGTCACTCCTTGAATGTACTCTGACAAGAACAGAGACGATCAGCATGCCTATGAAAGAGAGGTTAGGCAACCCGAATATCCTAGAGGATCTGTGTCCCAAAAACCAGGCATTCTCCGCCGGACCTCTGCGGAGAAAGCTGCCTCTGTCATAGAAGTAATTCACATACAGATTACAGACTACGACCTACTATGTTATTCTAACCTAAGTCTATTAACGCAGAGTATTAGAATAATAACGCAGAATATCAAAAATAGTACCTTAGAAAATTAACAATAATGACGTCAGGATATTATAAAGCATGAAGGATGACAGCACATAAACAGTAAGAATAACTGACAAAAACGATTGAGATTATTGACTTGGATAGCCCATTGACTTGTAAACCCACAGATTTACCATTCTTATTCTACCTTATAAGTCAAGACAGTGAGTACACAGCGTTTTCCCAGACCGCGGACTCGGTACGTAACGGTTTGTCTAGTCGTAATAAAATACTCTCGTTCAGCTGATGAACAGCGAGAGCTCAAAACCAGCGAAGCTGGTGCTGCTTGAGCCAACTTGTTTGAAACCACACACACCTTCGCTCTTGTAAAGCAATGCTAGCTTCTTTCGCACTTCAAGTGTAGAAAGCATTAATAGGAGTGTGAGACAAGTTTATTAGGGCGCATAATGTGTAACAAATAAACTGCTTCGACATCGAAGAATTTCACAAGCCATGGGAGGTTCCGGAACGTAACCCCTATGATATTCGAGTGAGTGCTGCAAGCACAAGTAGGAAGTGTAATTTTTTTCAAGCTAAACGTTGGAAATGGGACGCACCGAACTGCAAGCAAAGGGGTAGAAAAACATGCAGCTAAGAAACAAATCATGAGTGATGGTGGCAGCACTAGATTTGAGTAAATCAACAGGTCAGGCATGCTAATACTGCTAGAAACAAGAAAAAGGACGTCACAATGAGAGCACCTTCAGACAAATCAAGATGCCTACGGGAAATGCCACCAACACAGAACATTATCAAAGTTTTCTCCCACACAGCAAACTGAAAATAGTACGTATTTTTCGAAGACAGCCTTTTCTTCAAAAAATCTCGGAAGGATTTTTATTTCTTTAACCGCTTCACCTATTGATTCAAACCTCAATACTAATTTAGTAAATTTTTGTGGCGACGTAACAATCTTAGAAACTCAAAGTAACGAATTTGGCTCAAAGAATAGATTAGATGCTAGTATAGGCCTCCCTAACCGCAACAAAGGCGTTCCAAACAGAGTAAGGAGAGAGGCACCATTTGGTGTTGAGTTAAAGGGAATACGGAATCTATACACAAGATGCATGGAAACAGTAAGTTTAAGAAGAAGTTCATGAAACAAGATTAGATTAGATGCCTCCTTAACCGTAACAAAGACGTTCCAAAGAGAGGCACCATTTAGTAAGGACAAAAAGATATTAGGAATTTATGCACAAAGTGCATAGAAACCGTATGTTGAGAAAGAAGCTTATGAAACAAGATATAAGGTGAAGAAGGAAGTACTAGGTGCCGGAAAAAGGTCAGCGAAGCGAAAAAAAATCTCTGTAACAAAACAAAATAATTATATTTAACAAAAGAAAGCCCACCTAACCTTTAGCTCGGAGCCTCACATACTCACCCAGGGAACGCTAATTTCCATAGATTCAAAAGACGTTTGCTCCTGAGAGGATTTACCTCAATACCCCTCGCTAAAGGTGGCCAGCAAATGGAATCTGTTGCGAAAGTCTACCCACATACCCACACTAGTCTTTTTTGTGACCAAAACAGAGCACGCAGCAGCTCGAGGCATGCAAGATAATGCATAATTATTTCTATTTTTTACCACTGTAACGCATGAAGTACTCCGTGCTTAGTTCAAAATTATCCACATGCAAATGGCAAGTAACCCAACCAACACGTGCTAAACTAACAAAATGTAATCACTGTCAAAGAATAGTGAGAACAAAGATGAGTAAGAAACAGTGAGATTTTTTTAAAATGAAGCAGAATTCGTAATACATTGCTGGATGTAATGAAAGAATGGCTCGCGAGTTAAACAAAAATGCCAATCCTGGGCGTGGAGGACTGCTCTCAGCGAGACCGCACTACAGAGAGCCAACGCCCCAGCACCGAACACCAACTGATGATTATGAGATCCCTCGACAGGTACATTTCGTGTCTAATATCACAAACTTTAAATGAATCAATATTGAGTTTGAAATTACCGAAAATGACTGAGCAAACAACTGAGCAGTTTCTATAACAACAATAAATCGAGATTCAGGTGAATCAAATCTAAACCCTCAACCAACGTAAGGTTTTCAAGTTCAGTAATGCCATTTCTGAAAAAAAAACACACGAACAAAGTCACTCATAAAGACTGTGGGCATTGCATAAATTACAAATTTTTGCAATGGTGTTTGCTACCAAAGTGATTTTAGAGGGACGATGGGGTCGCAGCGACCAGACTAACAATTGACACGCACAGCAATGCATACCACCGTGACGCAAAGTGAAAAAAAGATGCAGCACCCACACGGACGAAGATCGAATACGGTAGATGAAAATTAATAGTTAATGGATCTGACCATCCATTATGCAGAACCCGATGTGGGTTGCTGCAGCCTCGGGGATGAGGCAGCAGTGCTGTGATCGCGGCAGCGATGTGCAGCCCATCCCTCGGTTCCCCAGCATGTGTCTCCCGGTAGTGTGTGAGGTGGGTGTGTCTCCCGGCAGTGTGTGAGGAGCGTGTGTCTCCCGGCAGTGTGTGAGGTGGGTGCGCCTCCCGGCAGTGTGTGAGGTGGGTGCGCCTCCCGGCAGTGTGTGAGGTGGGTGCGCCTCCCGGCAGTGTGTGAGGTGGGTGCGCCTCCCGGCAGTGTGTGAGGTG
>JACJUY010015478.1:0-15518 GCA_014220935.1 Platorchestia sp. MABIK | reverse complement strand
TGTTCAATGCTGACCCCTACCTTCCTGTTATTGTTCAATACTGACCCCTACCTTCCTGTTATTGTTCAATGCTGACCCCTACCTTCCTGTTATTGTTCAACATTCACCTCAACCTTCCCGTTATAGTTACACACTGACCCTTACCTTCCCGTTATTGTTTTTTATTGACCCCAATCTTTTTGTTGTCGTTTTTCAACCTTCTCTTTCAGACATGACTACGATCCCTGACTCCGCGTCGGGCACCATGTCCATACTGACCCCAACCTTCCCTTTATCTTTCAAGCTTGACTCCTACCTTCCTATTATTGCATATACAATAGTGACCCTACCTTCCTGTTATTGTTCAGTGTTGACCCCTACCTTCCCGTTATGACCCCTACCTTCCCGTTATGACCCCTACCTTCCCGTTATGACCCTACCTTCCCGTTATGACCCCTACCTTCTTGTTATAGTTCTTCAACCTTCCCATCCAGACATGATCGCCATCCCTGACTTCGTGTCGGGCGCCATGGAGCACTGGGGCCTCATCACCTACCGGGAGACGAGCCTGCTGTACGACGCTGACGGCTCCTCTTCTTACAACCAACAGCGCGTCGCGTCCGTCGTCAGTCACGAGCTCGCCCACATGTGGTTTGGCAACCTCAGTCAGTCCCGTGTTGTGTTGCGTGTTGTTTTGTGTTGTGTGTGCTTTGGGATATCAGTCAGTCACATCACTCACGTGTTGCGTCGTCTGTTGTTTTGTGTGTCATGTTTGGTATCCTCAGTCAGTCCCGTGTTGTGTTGTGTCGTATTGTGTTCTAGGGTCACGTTAGTCAAGTGTTGTGTTGTGTGTCTTGTTTGGGGACCTCAGTCAGTCCCGTGTTGTGTCGTGTCTTGCGTGTGTTTTACGTTTGTTTTAGCGTCACGTTTTGTGTGTGTTTTGGTGTCATGTTCGGCGACCTCAGTCAGCCATGTGCTTAGCTAACGTGTTTTGCGGAAGTTTGTGATATTCCGTGATGTTCGTTGGTCTTCCTTCTCTTCTACGAGACCTCTTGACCAAAGTTGTTTTGCTTGGTGACTTCCGCATTTGAGAGACAGTATAATTCCTGTGAAGAATTGTGCAGATTGTCACACACGCAGATAATTACCTATCGTAGCAGATTATCACACACGCGCCTTGCAACTGAATGATGTATTGCTCTGTCCACTTTATTTAGGACTTCCATTAAACCGGTTTCACAGTTAGCGTTTTTGTGATTTTGTAAGGGCTCATTAAATGATTATTTTTGATCTGAGAACACCACAAGATACTCAATATTAACTCACTCGCTCTTCGCCCATTTACATGTTCTTCATCACCATAAGTCTGCGCTTTGCAGGCTTGATTGGAACAGAAAACATATTCTATCCTTATCCTTTACAGACGTGATAAGAACGGCCAAATTTCCAATCAACAGAGAGTTTTCAAATTTATGTTAATGAAGTTCATTGCCGATTTGATAAATTAAGTTTTTGCAACTTTGTGCAGTGACTTTGTCTTGGTGGGACGACCTGTGGCTCAATGAGGGCTTCGCGAGCTACGTCGAGTACAGGGGCGTCCACCAGTACCAACCTGACTGGGACATGGTGGGTGGTGGTGGTGGTGGGTGTGGTGGGTGGTGGGTGTGGTGGGTGGTAGGTGGGGAGGAGGTGGGTGGTGGTGGGTGGTGGGTGGTTGGTGGATGAGGTGGAGATGGGTGTGATGTGGTGGGTGAGGTGGAAATGGGTGTGATGTGGTGGGTGGTAGGTGGGTAGGAGGTGGGTGGTGGTGGGTAGAGGGTGAGATGAGTGTGATGTGGTGGGTGAGGTGGAAATGGGTGTGAGATGGAGAACACCAGATGGGACAAGCCAGATTTGTGTGCATGCAAAGAACTTCTTGTTAACAAAACATCATAAGAAATGATCAAAATCCAATTGAATGTCTCAAATCTTTCTTGAAAATTAAGCTTCCTCTCCATTCTCTGTTTTCAAGCTGAATTTGCTCCTGTAAACTTCACATATCCCCTCTATTGAATTAAACGGGTTTTTCCTTTTGTATTTCATGTAGCTGGGCCTGTTTATGGAATTGAACTGTTTTTACTTCTTACTTTGCACAGGGTAATTTCCCTTTTTACTTTGCACGAAGCTGGGCCAGATAATTGAATTAAACGGGTTTTCCTTTTGCTATTTCGCACGCAGCTGGGCCAGTTCGTGGTGGACGACCTGCAGCGCGTCTTCCGCATGGACGCGAAGCTCTCCTCGCACCCCATCGTGCAGCCCGTCGCGCATCCCAACCAAATCACCGAGATTTTCGACGCCATCTCGTACAGCAAAGTGAGTTTGTGTATGTAAGAAATATAGTTTTGAAGGCAAAGTAGTGTATTTCGTACAGCAACGTGAGTTTGTATATGTGTCCGTGCTGAGAGTTAGGTAGGCCTTCTTTTTTGTTGAAATAAATTTTGTTTCGTTTGTTAAGAACCATCTTTTTTCGGTTCACTGCTGTCCTGTTTTCAGCACCTCGGCTTTCTTCTTCAACTTTTATCTTGGTTCAATACCTTCCTTCTTATCTTACTGTTTCTATGCGCACAGGATTCTTTGCGGGAACACGCTTTGTGCATAGATTCCACGTTTCCATAACTCCATACTAAATGGTGCCTCCATCCTTCCTCTCTTTGAACATCTTTGTTGTGGTAAAGGGAGGCTAAAACAAATTTGGAATCAATATATCAGTTTTTGTATGTAAGAAATATAATTCTGATGGCAAAGTAGTGTATTTTTGTGTTACATCGTACCAGATTTGCTGAGTATCAGAAATTGACTTGTCTTATGAACAACTCTCTTTCTTATCCCTGTTGCCAGCTTTCTGATGTTGAATTGAATTAAGGTATCTCGCGGAAATGTTAAAGATGATTTCAAAATTCAGGACTTTAGTCTAAGATGCTACAAGTCTGTAGCGTTCCTATTTCGTGTAAAACCAACTCACGACAACTCAAAACTCCAGTAACGTATGCAAATCAACACATGTTTAAATTTTTGGCCGTAGCCTCTATGATTTTAGCCGCCCAGTGCACACGCTGTACTTGGGCGGCTAACACCACAGATAGGGCGACGAAAAAGTTAAACTCGTAATCATCGCCTGCACATCCCTTAAAATATATATTATTTTCAGACGTCGAACGTTGCCTTCACTCTCAGGGCAATTCTTTAAAAATCTTCCGTATTTTCTAACGGCGAGCGCTGCCTTCATGCATAAGTCAATTCCTTAAAAATATACCCTATTTTCTTACGTAGAGCTTTGCCTTAACGTACTGAGGAATTCCTTAAAAACCTACTCTATTTTCTGACGTCGAGCGTAAATCTTTCCTATTTTCTGACGTCGAGCGTAAATCTTTCCTATTTTCTGACGTCGAGCGTAAATATTTCCTATTTTCTGACGTCGAGCGTAAATATTTCCTATTTTCTGACGTAGAGCGTAAATCTTTCCTATTTTCTGACGTAGAGCGTAAATCTTTCCTATTTTCTGACGTCGAGCGTAAATATTTCCTATTTTCTGACGTAGAGCGTAAATCTTTCCTATTTTCTGACGTCGAGCGTAAATATTTCCTATTTTCTGACGTAGAGCGTAAATCTTTCCTATTTTCTGACGTAGAGCGTAAATCTTTCCTATTTTCTGACGTAGAGCGTAAATCTTTCCTATTTTCTGACGTAGAGCGTAAATCTTTCCTATTTTCTGACGTCGAGCGTAAATCTTTCCTATTTTCTGACGTAGAGCGTAAATCTACCCTATTGCCTGATGCAATTGCTCAAAAATCTACCCAATTTTCTGGCCTAATTCCTTAAATATTTACCCTATTTTTTAACGTCGAGCGTTACATTCACTCACAGGGCGCGTCCGTGCTGAGGATGCTGGACAACTTCATGGGGGAGGAGGAGTTCCGTGTGGGTGTGCGTGAGTTCCTGCGTACGTACAAGTACGCCAGCGCCGTCACCAGCGACCTCTGGCGCCATCTTGAGGACCAGACCTCACTCAACGTCAGCGGTATCATGGATACCTGGACCCGCCAGATGGGGTACCCTGTTCTGCACGTCACCAGGATTTCCCCTGTGAGGAAATACTTTTCTTTTTGGAACCCCTTTTTTTTGGGAACATTTTTTCTTATCGGAACGCTATCTTGTTGGAACGCTTTTCTTGTTGGAACACTTTTCTTAATGGGAGTTGTTTTTGTTTGGACTTATTCTTTATTGAAACCCGTTCTTATTGAAACACTTTTCTTATTGGGGCCCATTCTTATTGGAATATTTTTCTTATTGGGACCTGTTCTTATTGGAACATTTTTCTTGTTGGGACCTGTTCTTATTGGAACACTTTTCTTATTGGGACCTGTTTTTATTGGAACATTTTTCTCATTGGGACCTGTTTTTATTGGAACATTTTTCTCATTGGGACCTGTTCTTATTGGAACACTTTTCTTATTGGGGCCCATTCTTATTGGAACATTTTTCTCATTGGGACCTGTTCTTATTGGAACACTTTTCTTATTGGGACCTGTTCTTATTGGAACACTTTTCTTATTGGGACCTGTTCTTATTGGAACACTTTTCTTATTGGGACCTGTTTTTATTGGAACATTTTTCTCATTGGGACCTGTTCTTATTGGGACATTTTTCTTATTGGGACCTGTTTTTATTGGAACATTTTTCTCATTGGGACCTGTTCTTATTGGAACACTTTTCTTATTGGGGCCCATTTTTATTGGAACATTTTTCTTATTGGGACCTGTTCTTATTGGAACATTTTTCTTATTAGGACCTGTTCTTATTGGAACATTTTTCTCATTGGGACCTGTTCTTATTGGAACATTTTTCTTATTAGGACCGGTTCTTATTGGAACATTTTTCTCATTGGGACCTGTTCTTATTGGAACACTTTTCTTATTGGGGCCCATTCTTATTGGAACATTTTTCTTATTGGGACCTGTTCTTATTGGAACACTTTTCTTATTGGGGCCCATTCTTATTGGAACATTTTTCTCATTGGGACCTGTTCTTATTGGAACACTTTTCTTATTGGGGCCCATTCTTATTGGAACATTTTTCTTGTTGGGACCTGTTCTTATTGGAACATTTTTCTTATTAGGACCTGTTCTTATTGGAACATTTTTCTCATTGGGACCTGTTCTTATTGGTACATTTTTCTCATTGGTTCCTGTTCTTATTGGAACACTTTTCTTATTGGGACCTGTTCTTTTTTGAAAATAAACTGTTTTCTTTTCTTCTTTAACTCGTTGGGGAGAAACCAATGCCCTAATTTCTTTAGGGAGAAACCAATGTCCTCATCCTGTTGGGGAGAAACAAATTTATTTCGTTGGGGATAAACCAATGTCCTCATCCTGTTGGGGAGAAACTAATTTATTTCGTTGGGGATAAACCAATGTCCTCATCCTGTTGGGGAGAAACTAATTTATTCTGATGGGTAAGACATATGTCGTTACCTCGTTGGGGGAGAAATTAATTTATCACGTTGAGGAAAACCCAATGATTGCAATCCTTAATTCCATGGTCGAAATTAGTGCTCCTAGTGCTTAACTCGTTGGTGGGAAACCAATTCCACTAATTAACCCCTAACTTTTAGGGTAGAGAACAAAACCCTTAACTTTTAGGGGAGAAAGCAGTACCCATTTCCGAACAGTGCAGGTTAATTGTTCCAAATGAATCTTTGTATCACTCAAAAATCCCGCATTTGCTTTTATAAGCATTCGTTTTTCTTTTTTCGTGTCTTTTGATTTAACTCATACAGTACGTGCTGAATCATTTCTGTATAAGTGACGAGATGGGAGAACATCACACATTAACCCTACCACACCTGAGGCCCTGAACCTTAACCTAACCCTAAATCCTACCACACCTGAGGCCCTGAACCTGAACCTAACCCTTAACCCTACCACACCTGAGGCCCTGAACCTAAACCTAACCCTTAACCCTACCACACCTGAGGCCCTGAACCTGAACCTAACCCTTAACCCTACCACACCTGAGGCCCTGAACCTTAACCTAACCCTAAACCCTACCACACCTGAGGCCCTGAACCTTAACCTAACCCTAAACCCTACCACACCAGAGGCCCTGAACCTTAGCCTAACCCTTACCCCTACCACACCTGAGGCTCTGAACCTTAGCCTAACCCTTACCCCTACCACACCTGAGGCCCTTAACCTAACCCTCAACCCAGACCTGATTCAAATGTGGATTTTAACAGAGTCACATATGGATTATGGCCACCCACTGCAAAGGCTTCACTCGGGCGGCCAAAATCATAAACACCCTGGCATTGTATTCTCTCTATCATTTGTTTCGTAATCACTCATGTGCGTGTATCAACTATGGACCCTAACTTTAAGATATTTTAAAAACCAATGATACACTTTTTACATCATCTTTATTGGAAATAAACTGTTTTGCTTTCCTTTTCATTCCGTGGTCCACAGACGAAGCTGGAGGTCCGGCAGAGGCGGTTCCTACAGGACCCTGCTGCCGTGAGCAGACATGACTCCCCGTACGGCTACACGTGGGACGTCCCCGTCACGTACAGGGCCTCTGACCAGGAGAACCGGCGCCTGACGTGGTTCTACAGGGACAGGCCCTCATGTGAGACCACCATGTGCACTTGGGCTTTCTAATGTGCGTGCGTGTTCTTCTTTTTAATCGACATGCTCATTTTTCTACTACGTACGAACCTTTTCAACCTTTCTAATGTGCGTGCGTGTTCTTCTTTTTAATCTACATGCTTATTTTTCTACTACGTACGAACCTTTTCGACCTTCCTAATGTGTGTGCGTGGTCTTCTTGTTAGTCTACATGCTTATTTTTCTACTACGTACGAACCTTTTCAACCTTTCTAATGTGCGTGCGTGGTCTTCTTGTTAGTCTACATGCTTATTTTTCTACTACGCACGAACCTTTTCAACCTTTCTAATGTGTGTGCGTGTTCTGCTTTTTAATCTACATGCTTATTTATCTACTATGTGCGAACTTTTTCAACCTTTCTAATGTGCGCGCGCCCAATTTTTTGTTTTTCTATCTACATATTTGTTTTTCTACTACACATGCAATTTCTTGGTCTTTCTAACGTGCGTGAGTGTTCTTTTTGTGTTTTTTAATCTTCATGTTATTTTTTTCTACTGCGCACGCACTTTTTCGACTTTTCTAATGTGTGTGCGTGTTCCATTTTTTTTTCTACTACATATTTGTTTTTCAACTACGCACGCAATTTCTTGGTCTTTCTGATGTGCGTGAGTGTTCTTGGTTTGTTTTTTAACCTATGTACTTATTTTTTATTTTAGGCATGTAATTTCTTCACCTATCTAATGCACGTGTGTTCTTCTTTGTTTTTCTATCTGCGTATTTAATTTTTCTACTACGCACTCACCTTTTTGATCTTTACAATGGGCGTATATGGTTTTTTAATACCCGCACTTGCTTCATCTACAATGCACGCACGTTTTTGTTCGTACGAATGAGCGTACATGATTTTTTAATGCAAATTCTAATTCTTTCTTCTACGCATACATGCTTCTTGTTCATGCTAATGCACATTCAGGTTTTTAATGCGCATATGTATTTTTTCTGCAAAACGTGTATTTGTTTCAAACAAACTAATTTGTTTCTGATTTATTTGCTTTTTTCAAACGTGCGCACTAATTATTTTTAAAATTACTTATGGGCTTACGTGCGCACGCCTGCTCTATTCATAAAACTCTTACGTATACATATATTTTTTCTGCAGAATTCTCGGTCTGTAGTCTCCAGCAGTTTCGGGTGCCGTAGGACACATTAATACCTCCGACGTGTTTTCTTCGTATATTTTTGTATCAATCCCTTCCTATATTTTCGACGTATTTTTGGGGGCGTTTATACTTCGAGGTACTTTTTAAGGTATTAATTCTTCGATGTATTTTCTAAAAATATCGATATATACCAATGCTTTTCTCAGACCATCTCGCAGAAGTTGAAATTTCGTTTTCTCTCAGAGCACATTGAAACGTTTTCAGCCAATACACGTGGAAATTGAAACTATGTTTTGGGCCAGCACACGTTGAAACATTGTTTTCAACCAATACACGTGGAAATTGAAACTATGTTTTCGTTCAGTGCACGTGGAGGTGAACGCGAGCAGCACGTGGGTGAAGTTCAACGTGGACCAGTACGGCTACTACCGCGTCAGCTACGACGACGCCATGTGGGACGCGCTCGTAGACCTGCTCATGGCGGACCACCAGGTGGGGCTGACCTGGTTACTGATGTAGTTGTGTGGTGTTGGGGTGTTTACTGGTGTTGTGGTATTTACTGGTATTGTGGCATTTACTGGCGTTGTGGCATTTATTGGTATTTTGGTATTTACTGGTATTTTGGTATTTGCTGGTATTTTGGTTTTTACTGGTATTTTGGTATTTTCTGGTATTTTGGTTTTTGCTGGTATTTTGATATTTACTTGGTTGGATCACGTTTTTGTTTTACATGAATTAGTTAATTGGGCGAAGATGTGTCATAAATAAGAATAAAAAATCAATATCGATTTAATTTTTAATAATTTGTGATTGAGAAATTTAGTTCTACAACTTTGATTAATTCCATTTGCCGGGTATTTATTTATCATTACCTCACCACACAGGAAAGTACTTGCTACTTGACTTTACCTTAACTTTCTCTACTTTATTAGAAATAACTGTTTTTTCTTTACTTTTTTCCACTACTACGGCTCATCAACAGCGTCTCTGTAAAACTTGGTTTCTCACAATTTTATTTTAAATGAAAAACTTAGTCTTTTTACATTAAATGTGTCAGCTTATATTCTTGTGCTTCTCTGGCGATTGCCTCGCTTGTAAAATTCTTATCGTTTTTGATAACTTTGCCAATATATATATCAAGTTTAATTTCTGGACTGAACTTGTTCTCACCGTGGCCTAGTGGTTAAGAGCGCGCCCTTCACGGGGAGGTGTCAGCAGTTCGAATCCTGGCAGTGCCGCCCGGTGATTCTCCCCGTTGGGAAAAGGGAGAACTCAGCCACAATTCCCCACTCTACCCAGGTATCGGAAATGGGTACCGGCTTGACCGGGGGTAACTGTCATTGCGTCCTGGTTTTTCTTAAAAGGCATTTGAAAAACCAATGTACAAGATGATATGTATCAGGCTTGATAGATTGAAATAAAGCATTCTTTTTTTATTGCCCGTTGCCTAGCAACTGAGCCCGTCGGATCGCTCGAGCCTATTGGACGACGCATTCAGTCTGGCGGGGGCCAATCAGGTGCCGTACTCGCTACCGCTGCGGTTGTGCGCCTACTTGCAGAAGGAGCAACACTACATCCCCTGGAAGACCGTGTCCCACCACCTGTCTGAGTTGGACCAACTTCTTCGCACCACCGAAGCCTATCCTTTGTTCAGGGTAACGTATATTTCAGCGTTCTGTTGTTTGTGAGTTATACGAAAATCACGTCTATTCCTCTAGATATATGAAAATCACGTCTGTTTCTTGAAAAATGCGAAAATCGGATCTATATCTCGAGAAATGTGGAAATCATGTCTATAACCTCGTGAAATACGAAAATCCCATCTATATGACATCAAGTGCGAATTTCACATCTACTTTTCGAGAAAGACGTAAATCACGTCTATATGTCGAGAAATGACAAATCATAACTATTTCTCGAGAAATTCAAAAATTAGAAATATGTGACTGGAAATTCGCTCAATGTTGATGAACACTTTCACAGTAACTAGATTGAAAGACAAATTTATTCCTTTTCATGCTCATGGCGATGAACATAAATAGCGTAATGCACGTTGCATGCACCGACACCTCCAATATTACGATACCCCCCCAAACCTTAACCAATTCCCCAAGTTTACCTCGCACGTCTCCCCTCGAGCAGACGTTTGTGCTGGGGCTGGTGGAGCCCCACGTGCTGAGGCTGGGGTGGGACGACGAGGGCAGCCACCTTGAACGGTAAGAGTTGAGCACCGAAGAAGAACTCTTTTAGAAGACTTTTTTTCGTCAACCGTGAGGCAGTGCTGAC
This sequence comes from Platorchestia sp. MABIK, assembly GCA_014220935.1. NCBI lineage: Eukaryota > Metazoa > Arthropoda > Malacostraca > Amphipoda > Talitridae > Platorchestia > Platorchestia sp. MABIK. The sequence continues at coordinate 5,451 of JACJUY010015478.1, read as the reverse complement.
GTTATGACAACGAACCAATAGCAGCGCTCATATTGCTTCTGGCAACACTGCTGTCGGATACACCACTATTGGCCTAACGACAAGTCGCAATGGTGGCGTCATAAAGGTTGCTTGAAATAAAGCCTTTCTATTGGCTAGGCGAACAAGAGGAGGTGTATTTCCCCCAATAGAAATGACTCTACCTTGTTTCCTTTACTGTGAGCATGGTAGGGGAAGCAACGTAAAGTCATTTCTATGGGCTACAAAACACCTCCTCTTGTTCGGCAAGCCAATAAAACGGCTTCATTCCAAACAAACTTTATGACGTCACCATTGCGCCATGTCGTTAGGCCAATAGTGTTGCCTTTATTTGGGTCCAGCAGTGTCAGATGTAATATGAGCGCTGCTATTGGTTCGATGCCATGACGTCAGCATTGTGGAGTCAACGAAGCAGAACACCGTCTGACCTGAGAACTAAAGAATTTAGTTCACGTTCCTGACGATAACGTGCATGAAAACAACGTTCTGACGAGGACGTTCATGACTAAACGTTCATGACCATAACGTACGTGAAAACAACGTTCTAACGAGATTTTCACATAGTAAAACGTGCGATGCTGGAGAAGCGAGATCAATGGGCACTATTGAGTCACACCAATAGGGTAACTGAAGAGAAGAGCTTTCCTATTTATGTAGTACGTATGAGTTGTTGTTGTTCGACACCAACAGCTCTTAAAGCACCGCGTATCGCACGTTATAATCAGGGACGTGCTCGTCATAACGTGTCAAAATAATGGTATGGTCATAATGGTATGGTCATAATGGTATGGTCATAATGGTATGGTCATAATGGTATGGTCATAATGGTATGGTCATAATGGTATGGTCATAATGGTATGGTCATAATGGTATGGTCATAATGGTATGGTCATAACAGGCTTGTGTCGTGAGAGTTATAGACAAGAAAGGTATGGTTGTAAATGTTATCATGAACGTTATGATCAGGAGCATTGTGAACACAAACGTGTTGTGTTGAACATTCACGGTATGGTATGAGTGTAAAGAAAGAAAATCTAATAGTTTATTTCCAATAAAGATGATACACAAACCATCATTTGCTTAAAATATTTTAACGTAAAGATCCTGAGTTGATATAGACACATGGGTATCGTAGTAAATTATAAACTACATATTATGAAACGAAGATTCAATCCCAGTTTTCTAAAACATTGCTGCTAGTGACATGGGTATAACGATACTCATGTGTGTAGCATATAAAAACCCTTACTTTAAGGTATTTTAAAAACCAAAGACGAGTTTTTTGTATCATCTTTATGGGAAGTAGTGTTTTTCTTCTTTCCCTTTCTCATAACACCATCCCATACACACTAGTTCTCCCTCTTGCACAACGGCTAGTGCCTTACAGATAATGCTGAGCTTTACAGTAGATTGGGGAGTGTTTCGTGTTATTTAAAGAACTATTGTCTAAAGCGGCCCATCGACGATCAATTTTATTGTCAATATAATTGACAATGATGAATATTGACAATTATATTGATCGTCTGTGGGCTTGATTGACGACCGTCAATTAATTGACTGAGTGGGCAAAAAAAATTTCATCAATATATTGAGTCAATGATATTGACAATTAAATCGATCGTCTATAGGCCGCTTCAGGGTAAGGTTCAGCTCATACAAAAATATAGTGATTCACTATTTTTTTGGTGATTTAATGCTTTTAGCTACTGGAGTATAAAGTTGGAACGAAACTTGAAAAGGAGTTTAGCAAAGCAAGAGATTTTCTTGTTCATTCATTTTTGTAGTATTCAGCAGTTGTTGAAGAACTGTAACTTTCAGCTTCAAAGTTCTTAAGGGCGTTCCAAAGTACTTCTACGTGAAACGCAATTCTGAACGCTAGTAGCCAAAATCTGTGCATGATTTTAGGCGCCAAAATATGTTGAGGATATACAGTGAGCTCGCTTATCGCGGTTGGTTCCCCTCAGGGGGATACAACTCTTGTATCTATGGGAATTAGCACTCCCAGGGGGACTATGTGAGGGCCCGAGCTAAACGTTAGGTAGGCTTCCTTGTTGTTGAAATAGGATAGGTTTTGTTTTGTTACGGACCATCTTTTTTCGGTTCACTGATGTCCGGTTTTTCAGCACCTACTACTTTCTTCTTCTACTTTTTCTTATTTCATGAACTTCTTTCTTAGCTTACTGTTTCTGTGCACCTCAACTCCATACTAAATGGTGCCTTCCTCCTTCCTCTCTTGGAATGTCTTTGTCGTGGTTAAGGGAGGCTAAATCTTTCTTAAATAATAATAATTAACGCGGTTGGTCGGCTCTGAGACGGGCCGCGATAACTGAAATTCCACGAAGTAGGGACAGCGTATTTGCCGTATTTATTTAACATGTATATGAAGTTTTAAAACCCTCCTTGCACTGTTCACAATCCACCCTTCACGGCACAGTACTCTATTAATGACAAGGATTACTGTTAAACAATAATACTTCAGAAGTGATGATGATGATGATGAAGCTGATGATGACTTTTATAGTGCAACCGATGAATGTATTTCACGCAAAAACTCCGCAAAATGCTATACTTTCCACATACATATTTTAGAACGTTGTCCTGAATCAGCGATAGTCGAACCGCGAAGTAGCGAGGGAACATTGTAGTTCCAGAAGTACTTTTATTCGGCAATCACAACTTTTTTCGAGTCACATGATTTGTGAGATCAAATTTAGTGCGTTAGATCCCCTCATGAAAAATGTCCAAAATATTCGCTTGGGTTAATAATCTATTGAGTATGGATAATGCCATGGGGTCCTTTATTAAGACTGCACAACGGTTCCCGACCCTTCTATCGAATTGCCTAGTTGTATGATCGAATCACCCATGTTAGTGTACTATGGATCTTCAAAAGCACGTTTGTATTATTGATAAATTGAGTACAATTGCAATAATTTTTCTATCTTGTGCCAGGCGGTTGCGGCCTTTGCTGCTCACCATAGCATGCAGGAGCGGCAGCACACCCTGCCTCTCGACAGCGGAAGACCGACTGAAGGCCTGGCTGCGGAACTCCACTGTCACCGTGCCGCCCAACCTGCGCAGTGTCGTCTACCAATACGGCATGCAGAGCGCGGGTAAGAGGGATAATTTTACCTATGGCAGTCCCCGGCTTACGGCATTTCAACTTGCGGCAACTCGCCGTTACGAACGAGCACCTATAAACCCTATTAGCTTAACGACTATTCGTAAAGAACTTTCGTTCTAGCTTTCGACGATTCGTAGTTCGTAGCTACAAATCGCGCGGATAATGTACTAGGTTTTTTCTCGTGCGGCTGAATACGTGGTAATGCCGTGCACAAACGAGGGAGATGATTAAGAGATGATCACTTTATTCAAATTTTGGACAGCCTAACGAAGGGACTACCTTCCCGTATGTTTCAATAATTTATTCAATAATTGACATGGGTATTTTGATACCCGTGTATGTTTACCAACGAAGGATCTTCATGTTGAGACATTTAAAAAACAATAATACTTTTTGCATCATATTTATTCGGAAACGAATTTTTTTTTTACTTTTTTGACATCTAATTCATTGAGACGACATACTTTGTAACCTTCGAGTTCTAAACACCATTTCCACTACGGAAGGGAGTATTTTTTACTCCCTATATCCCTTTTTTCTATAGTGCTCAAGTTGTGCGTCTATTTTGTACCCATCACGCCGAACCTCTGGCAGGGTACGATAAATCTAGGTCTTCGAGTGATAATATTTTTTGAATCCTTCGATTCCAAAATGCCATTCCCACTACGGAAGGGGGTAATTTTTGCTCTCTGTGTCGCTTCTTCGCATAATACTCAAGTTGTATCGCTATTTTGCTTCCGTCACGTCGTACCTCTGGCAGAGTACGATATATTTAAGTCATTAAGAAATTATATTTTGTGTAGCCTTTGTATTCTTCGTGTCCAAAACACCATTCCCACTACGAACAAGGAAATTTTTACTCCATATATTCCTTCTTTCCTTGTATGGTGCTGAAGCTGTACTGTATTTTGCTCCCGTAACATCGTACCTCTGGCAGAGTACGATACATCTAAGTCATTGAGAGATGACATTTTCTGTAACCTTCGAGTTTAAAACGCCATTTCCACTACGGAAAGGGGTATTTTTCACTCCTTATATCCCTTTTTCCCATAATACTGTCGTTATTCCCCATTTTGCACCCATCACGTCGTTCCTCTGGCAGGGTACGAGGACTGGCAGCTGATGCTGCAGCGCTACTCTGACGAGCTCAACGCTCAGGAGAAGTCGAAACTCATGGCGGGACTGACGAGCATCAACACACGCTGGATCATACACAGGTGTGTCTTGTGTGGTGTGTGTGTTGTCTGTGTGTGGGGTGCTGAGTGTATGTGTTGGGTTGCGTCTGTGTGGTATCTTCTGTTTGTGTTGAGCTGCATATGTGTTTGTGCTGCGTGTGTGTTGTGTATTCCGTGAGTATGTGGGGGTGCTGAGTGTGTGTCACACATTATACTGATACACAACAGTGTTACACGCTATCGTGATATATATTATACAAAAAAAAACACGTTACAATACCGTAAGGTATGCTAACAACAAAATTTATCACAATAGTGTTAGACATGCTAACAATATAATTCATAGCAATAACATTATGCCTGCCAGCAATAGCACACACTACAATAACGTTACATATGACACCAACAACAAATATTCTAACACCACCGCACATCCCTGACGCAGGTACCTGGACGTGACGCGCAACGAGAGCGTGGTGCGCACGCAGGACTACCTCAGCGGCCTCATCTCGCTCGCCCGCAACCCCGCTGCCACCGACCTCGTCTGGAGCTTTGTTAGGTGCGGTCCGGGGTGATGGGGGTCCGGGATGTACAATGGGTCTGGAGTGTACAGACAGGGGGTCTGGGTTGTACAGTGAGTCCGGGGTGCTGAGAAGATCCGGGGTGCTGCGGGAGAGGTTCGGGGAGTTCAGGGGGCCTGGGGCGAGGATTCAGGGACAGGGATGAAAGGGGTTTGGGGTGTGGGTGCCAGGTTTAGAGGTACAAAAGGGGTCTGAGTGGGAGAGGTTGCTTTTGAAAACTTATATTAATGCAGGTACTACAAAATTCATCAGAACTAAACTGTTTACCTTTTTTCTGCATTTCACTGACCAGGTCGGAATGGAAATTCCTGGTCGATCGCTATTCCCTGAGCAGTCGATACCTCGGCCGGACAGTACAGGTCGTTGTGTCTCTTTTTACAAGTCCTATTCAACTTAAAGACGTGAGTATCAGCTGTGTGTTGTGTGTGTGGTGTGTATCAGGTGTGTGGTGTGTACAAGGTGTGTGGTGTGTATCAGGTGTGTGGTATGTACAAGGTGTGTGGTGTGTACAGGTGTGTGGTGTGTACAAGGTGTGTGGTGTGCCAGCTGTGTG
>JACJUY010015476.1:0-13531 GCA_014220935.1 Platorchestia sp. MABIK | reverse complement strand
AGTATTCAGCAATGGAGATGCCAGGCAAATGAGATTCGTCAATGCTTGTTCAGTATGTTCTGTAACGAAGAATTATCGTTGAGACGCAAGATGACGACTTATTTTGGCTTTAAATTCTCTCGGTCTTTGAGGGATTTTAATACTCAGGGGAAGTTTGTTCCACTGTAAGGCGCCTGATATTGACAGAGCCCTCTCCCCTATGTGAGATGAACGATAGTTGACTAAGACATTGTTGTTTCTGTTCGGCTTTTGGTTGGTTACAGTTTCGAGCAAGCTGCCTGTTTCGAGCAGCGTTGCCGACACCTCAAGACACACACATAAGTTTAGCGCAACCTCAACAGTCCCAAAAGCGCTCTCAAGCATCGGCCAATAGGAACGCTTGTTCAGAGCGGCGGCGCCTCACCAAACACTATATAATGAGGTCTAGTGCGAGCTGATTCAGTCAACTCACACAAGTCTCCTCGCAGTGGCGGCTCACACATGTCTTCTCACAGTTACTCTCCTCGCAGCACTCGCCTCGCAGTAGGCAACCCACAGTGACTCGCCACGCAGCAGTTCACTCTTAGTGGCACTGGCACTGATAATCACTACAAGTCTTGACGCTCCGCAAGCAGTACCCTCGCTGCCTCGACCGCCAGCCGTGCCGCCAAGCCACGTCCTCGACTCGTGTCGAGTCAGTTCCTTTCTACTGTCTCTGATACACCCGAGTCGAAGACACTCGGCCAACAACAGACTCACCGGTCTGCTCTCGACCGCCACTCACGCTGTGACTCTCCGACAATCGTCAGTCCTACAAGGCTTACTTGGGGGCTGTACTACCTGACTCTAATATTCCTTTGTGTGTCATTACTAGAGACCGGACGTTTAAGCGCTATCAAATATGACGAAATAGCTCGAAAAAATAGCATTTATAGCCCTAAAGAATAAGCGCTAATAAAGCAGTTTCATGACTTTATTGATAAATGCTTGTAGCATAATATGACAAATCAGTCCAAAAGACACAAAAAGCATTTATTAAACAGGAACAATATAACACAATACAGTGAACGAACCATGGCAAGAAAGAACAAACAAACACTACCATTTGTTTCTTACAGCTATTCAGAAGTTCTATTACAATGAATTATTAGCAACATTTTCAAATGTTAAATTGTGCCTTTGTCGTGATCCTCTTCTCTGTCAGCATTTCGTTGTGAATTACGTGGATCGTCCGCTGAGATGTTCAATTTAGATTGCAATTGTCGTGATATGTGGAGTACATCACTTTCATTTATTTTAATAATAAGGCGTGACTTATGTCCTCGCCATGATTCTAGTTAATAGGGAGCGACTGCTCCGGCTGCCACCACCCTTTGAATAAGGGAAATTGAATAATTATATTATCAAAATGAATAGACTGATAATAGGTAACGCTTTTCCATGCCTTTTATGTCTTATCTCAACTTTCCAGAACACAGGTATTGATACACTTGTAATCAAGATGTAAATTTAATCAATTAAATGCGCATAACAATCCTAATGAATGTTCCTGTTACATAATGGTACTAATACAAGATATCGCTTTCTGTATTGAAATAGACCTACATTGACCTACGACCTGAGGATATGGGTTGTGTTAACAATGCGAAGCCAATTTTGAAATGAGAACTCAACTTATAGAGAGAGATGTGAAGTCCCTCTGATGTCGAGATGAAGAATGCCAGGGGTGCCATTCTGGGATGACAGCCAGGCACGCAGGCACCGGGCACGCAGGTACATAGAAGCGCCGTTGTAAGTCGGTTATTGGTACTCAAACACGGAGATAGAATGTCTTTCCCACTGTGACTGCGTTTGATTTGTAGCCGGTAGTATTTAATCTATAATGACAAAGAGAAAGTTAGCCAGCGCCCCCATTGGGCGATTTGTAGAGCGGCCTCAAACACACTTGTCGCTTTGATGGTGTACCTGGCTTTACTGCCTCGCCTGCCCTTGGCGTCCCTTCTTCCTACGCTCAGCCAACCGCTATGCGATCTCGAAATGAACGATGTTCTATCGAAATATGAAATCATGCTAANCCAGTCGCAACATTCAATGTAATCCATAGCACAAAAATTTCTGGACGCTGGATATGATGAAATCATATCACTTTTATCAGAGGGCATATATTTGAAAACAGAAAATGTTCTTTCAATTTCTGTTGAAGTGACCGGAGCATATTTGAAAGGTGTAATTTGTTGAGGGTGCATGGCTATCGAAACTTCACCTGGTTTTCCTTTGAAAATGTCAGCTATTTTAACAAGAGTGTCTAAATTTGGATTGCCATTCACAACGATTTCACATTTTGCTCGTACACCATCACCCTTTGTTCCTGAAAGGGATGAAAGTTCTTGTATTACATTTTCAAATAATGAAATAGAATCTACGATGGGCATGTTGCGTGCTTCTAGTGAGGTGATTGCTTTCGGTAGATTTCTGAAATGAGTCGCAATATATGCTAAGTCTGTTTTAACTAAGTCTTTTCCAAGTAATTCTTTAACTATTCTTATTGCTGATGTATCTTCTCTGCTTAAACTGTTCATTACTTGCACATGAACGCCAAAATTGTCAGAATAATAAAATACGGCAGACAACCAAGTACCCCATTGCGTTACTACTGGTAGTGGTGGCAATGGAAGGTTAGGAGCAACACTTTTAAGTTTTTGAATTCTGGAGGGAGCTTTGAGGAATATCTTTTTACCGTTGGCAACTAGCTTGTCAATTTCTGGAAAAATTTCCCTAACGTATTCAGCAACTCGGTAAAGTGCGTGAGCTAGGCACGTGACTTGTAACATGTGAGGGTAAATCACCTGCAGCGCAGTAGCTGCTTTCTTCATGTATGCTGCTGCATCTGTAAGCAGCAGCATTACTTTATCATATCTTATACCATCCGGCCAAAGAACTAAAAGAGCTGTAGAAAACACTTGGGAAATCGAAGAGCTATTTGCTCTTTCAACTTGTTCTGATGTAAGTTAGTGGATGTTGGATTCTTTGTCAGCATTTAGTGAACCCACAACAACGTTCACAACAAACCTGCCTTTTGCATCAGTGGTTTCGTCGATTGATAGCCAGATGTAGTTTTCACCAATATTTTTTCGAATTTGCTCTATTGTTGCACTGTAACATTTCCCGATATAATTTTTACGCAGCGTTGATTCGTCTGGGATACTTCTTTTAGTATACGAATTTAAGAAGCTTCTCATAAAGGGACTTTGAAGTTTCCAAAATGGGATTCCGGAGTCCACAAAAGCGTTGCTAAGGTCTTTACAAAATCGCGTCGAAGAACAGTATGGAGTTATTAAGTTTGATGTTGATGGGGTGGACGAAGACTGTTCAGATAGATTGTCAACAGTTGATGCTTCTTCTATTTCTGATGCATTCACAGGAGCCGTTGTTCTTTGTCGTTCTTTATTTCTTTTATGTTTAGCTGAATTTACATGTTGTTGTACATCAAACTTTTTTGAAAAATTGACATCGCATTGGCAAAGCAGGCAAAACAGGTTTGTTCCATTTTGTGAGAAATCAGTGCTGCCAAAAGTCATCACTAAATTTCGGAGTTTTACATCTGTTGACACAGGAACCTTCGGCATATTTCACCCAATGTCACTTAGGTGCCAATCTATCCTGTAGAAGTAAACAAACTCATTTAAGTGAGAAAGAAATATGGTTATTTCCAAGTTTACTTCATACCGCAATTTTCACAATTTTGTTGCCTTATTTGTATAAAAAGAACCATTTTAAGACATTTCGTATGAATAACAAATTGCTCGCAAATGCTCAGTTTCCGAGATGTTCAACTTTGAAGTTCAAATTACATCCTGTATGATAGTGATGAACCGGACACATTAAAATGATTCATTTTATAGAAATAAGGCAAAAAACTGTAAAAATTGCGGAATGAAGTAAACTTAATATTGACCAGAAATTTGCTACATAAAAAGGATATGCAAAAGGGACAGCCGTAGGCACGAAACCCAAAGTTACACGCACAATAATGGATCAGCTACTTCGTACAGGGACAACAAGAACGCTGAAACTTTAAGCTACATAAGTAAATAATGCCTGTGTGAAGGGACACACGCACTAGGTACGGACCCATTCACAGATCGAGATCAAGTGCACGACTGCCGCAATGAGCTATATATCATCACACACCCAACTGTAGGAATAACATTATTTCTAGGTATTAGGTGTGGAAAACCAACAATTTAACTACTGCATATAATATGCCATGTGGTGAGAGACAGACACATAGAAAGGGAGAGAGCGAGAGAGAGAGAGAGAGATGATAAGAAAAATTCAAGTTGTAACTTGATATTTTAGTCCAAATATTGTTTGTAAGTTAAATCTACGTCTCTCTCTCTCTCTCTCTCTCTCTCTGGTTGGCGCACGGTGTACTTTTCTTTATATAGACTGAAAAAGGGAAAACCCTAATAAATATAAACATAAAAAAAGATGCAATTTCAATGGTAACACAGACATACGCACAGTGTAGAACTTTCTAGTATCACTTGCCAGCATGGCATGCTAATTACCCAAGAGGTGTACAAATTACCCTAAGAGGCGCTTGCCGTCATACGTGCCTTTACATGCATTTATAGAAATATTAGCAAATGTATAACGCTATCAATTGCTAAATAAGCATTTATATGAATAATAGCATTTAGAAGCAAAATAGGCATTTTCCAGCCGATATAGCATTTTTAAGCAAAATAAGCATTTATAGCATTTTGCTTGAAAATCCGGTCACTAGTCATTACTGTCGGCGATATTCACAATAATACGACATTTATTCCAGTTGTGTTTTCCTTTCCCTGTCGGGTTCGTTTGTACCTCAGGCACTCGCTGCGGGCATAGATATTCAAAGTCCACAGATATTCAAAGTCAAAAGATATTCAAAGTCTGCCCGGAGAGTAAAGCAGCTTGAGGGAGAACACAATACAGCACTATCTCACGCCTCTAACACTCCTCCCTTGCCCAGTTTCCAAATTTTCCAACCTGTAGATAGCGCTTGGGCTAAAACAGACAGTGTTCTCATCCAGACTTTGCACAATATTTACTATCTTTCTACTATACCCATGTTTTCTCAGGATTTTAAACAGCATAAACCGATCTACTCAGTCATACGCCTTTTCAGTATCCATGAATACTAATGTCCTCCCAGTAGTATTCAACTGCTGTCACCATTTGCATCCTATCTCGCACATTGCAACCATTGACTACTAATTCAACTTGAAATTCACTACCTCTATCATTACCTTGTATAAACTTTTACCAATCTTTTTGTTGCAGCCTACCCATGATAATATTATTAGTAGTAGTAGTAATGGTGGCCTATCCCACAGAATATAGCAATATAGTCATCATCAATGGGCAGAGACAACACATCAATGGCAATAGTAATGACACAGCAATATCACATAAGGTAAATAATTCACTCACCTCTTAGATACCTTACAACTCAATATACTCAACTACCAGACATGTGTCAGCAAGAGTAAAGCGAAGATAGGTTGGAATATATAGAAAAGAGTAGAGTAGAGTTAGTAGTAGTAGTTAGAAATAATTAGAATAGGTACTTAGCCCCATTAGGTGATTTATATACAACACACTCAGCCAACATTTACTGTTGTTGGGCCTGAGACCAATAGAAGACTGACTGCGATTGTTGCTGTCACGAGCGTTGCCAACATTTGGTCTGTCTAACTAAAACTTACATTTCCCTCTATATTACACCCCACCCTCCTTAATTAGAAACCCCCTTGTAACCCTACCCCCTTATTGTATCTAGTCAATCCTGAAGGTCCAATCCCACCACAGGCTTCCGAGCCCCGTTAGACCTGCGTGAGATGCTAGCACTTGGAGGCTCGTGCATCATTGCCTCCTGGGTGGGAATCGAGCAGTCAGGTGTTTCTGGGTCAGGTTCATTAGTCGAAGGTGACGGGTATGGATTTTGAGCAGGTTGTGGAATCAACACAGTTTCCTCAGTCGGTTGTTCCATGGGTTTAGGGATGGTGTTCGAGCAGGGAATAACTTGGTCCTGGTGTCGACGAACGACCTCTCCCCCCTTCAGTTGGCACTTGTAGGACACCGGGCCCGTTTTCTCCACGGTGGTAGCAGGGATCCATTTTGGGGAACATTGATGGACCATCACAGGTGACTCCGGTGGAATGTCAACTGCGCGAGACCCTGGGTGGTATTTTTCTGAGCATCCTGGTGTTGAGCGACTTTGGACGCGATTGCTTCTGACGGCCAAAGTAGATCAAGACGAGAGCGAACTTTCCTGCCTAACATCAGCTCGGCGGGCGTAACACCTGTTGTCATGTGGGGTGTTAGCCGGTAGTTGAACAGAAACCTGTCTAGTGCCAGGCGTAGGGGTTCCGTTGACTTTCGTTTTCTTGAACGTTTGTACCATGCGCTCTGCCATTCCATTAGTTGAAGGCTGGTATGGTGCGCTTGTAATATGCCGCATACCACATGCCTTCACAAATTCTTGGAATTCAGCCGATGCGAAACACGTTGCGGTGTCCGAAACAATTGTTTCCGGAAATCTAAACGTCGCAAAAGTGTGTTTCAGGCACGAGATCGTTTCGCTAGAGGTTGTAGTAGTTGTGGGAAAAATTTCAACCCACTTAGAGTGTGCGTCCACGATCACTAGATAGTATTTTCAATCCACTGGGCCCGTGTAGTCGATGTGTATGCGATGCCAAGGCTTCGCCGGCCATTCCCACGGATGGAGTTCAGCTTTCGTCGGTGCAGCTCGAGTGCTCAGGTCCTCGCTGTATGACTTAGTCGTTTTTTCTAGAACTTTGTCCAGAAGGGGCCACCATACATAACTGCGACCTAGTTTCTTCATCCTTGATGATCCTGCATGTACAGAGTAAAGTTCATCCACAATAGCTTGTCTGAGGGCTCGGGGCACAATTATTCTTGCTCCCCAGAGCACTCAGCCATTTTGTGTGGACAATTCAAATCTTCTCCTAGTGTACGGAGCGAGATCAGGGTCCCCGATTACCGTCGCAGGCCAGCCCCCCTGGCAGTATTTGTATACCTTCGAAAGTACTGGGTCCCTTAGGGTGCCGTCGCGAATGTGGGTGCTGGTGACCGGAGCTGACTCAAGGAAGTTTACTAAGGACGTCCATTCCGCTGGAATGGGCGTGGCTTCCTCGGGAGTTGTCAAGGGTAGACGACTGAGAGCATCAGCCGTGCGCAACAGCACGCCAGACCGGTGACGCAAGGTGAACTTGTAGGATTGCAGCAGAAGAGCCCACCTCTGAATGCGCCCGGATGCCATCGGGGGAATGCATCTACCCGGATCAAATAGTCCTAGTAAAGGTTTGTGGTCGGTGATCACTGTGAAATCCTGTCCCCACAGGTAGCAATGGAATTTTCTGAGTGCAAAAACCATAACCAGGGCTTCTTTCTCAGTCTGGGAGTAGTTACGTTCGGTTGCTGTTAGAGTTCGGGAGGCAAAATAGACGGGGCGTTCAATTCCATCAATAAGGTGACACAGCACCGCTCCCACACCATACGCACTACTGTCAGCCACTACCACTATGGGTAGGTTAGGGTCAAAATAGATCAAGGTCTAAGAGTCTAGAAGGGCTTGTTTAGATTTCTGGAATGCCCTCTCCTGACTTGTATCCCATTTTCAATTGGTTTTGTCCCTCAGTAAGGCATTTAGGGGCTCCAGCATAGTTGCAGATAATTTTGGAAATTTCCTGTAGAAATTGAGTAGCCCTAAATATGCTCTCAGTTGAGTCACATTAGTAGGAGCTGGTGCATTCTAGATGGCTGCTACCTTCTCTGCAGTGGGGTGCAATCCATCCTTGTCGATTTGGCATCCAAGGTAGGATACCTGTGGCACTCCTTTTTGGCATTTATCAATTCTCAGTTTTAGCCCTGCCTCCTGTAGTTTAGATAAGACTTGATGGAGACGCTTGGAGTGCTCTTGCTCATTAGTAGCACTGATGAGTACATGATCGAGGTAGCAGAACACTCCTGGGATGCCCTGTAATAGTCCTTCCATAGCACGCTGAAAGATTCCGGGGGCCGAAGCTATTCCAAAGCTCAGTCCATTATAAGCAAACAGGCCTCTGTGGGAGTTGATCACGGTGAGCTCCTTAGATTCATCGTCCAAAGGTAGTTGGGCGTACGCTTGGGCCATGTCAAGCTTGGAGTATATAACTCCCCCCGCTAACCTGCTAAATAAATCTTCCACCCTTGGTATAGGGTAGGTATCTAGCCTAGTGGCGCAGTTTACAGTTAATTTATAGTCGCCACAGATTCGGATGCCTTAATCCGCCTTGAGCACGGGAACAATAGCAGCTGCCCATCTAGAGTACTGTACAGGGTTGAGAATACCTTCCAGTACCAGTCTATCTAGTTCTGCCTCCACTTTAGGTCTAAGTGAGTAAGGCACATTCCTGGCTTTACGAAACTTAGGTACTACAGTGGGATCAATCTCAATTTTGAACTTCCTTCCCTTGAAGCAACCTAGACCTGGTTGAAAAATTTTGAGGATTTTTTGTACCAGCCCATCTGCCTAGGTAACAAGCTTATGTACACTATTAGCTACTATAGTTAACCCTAGGGAGTCAATCAGGTCTCTACCCAGCAAGGCTGGCCCCTCCCTGTCTACAACTTCAATAGTTGCTAGCTGAGGAGCCCTATCACTAGCTTCACGCTGGATGCTAGTCCTAATCTCCCCACAAAATCCTAGTTCAGCTCCCCCATAAGTCCTAAGCTTATTATTAGAAGGTCTCAGCTGGGTCTTGTCTTGGTGGTTAACCTATAGTAGGTGGCCTTTGAAAGGATAGACCTGGCACCACCTGTGTCTACCTCCATTTCTAATGGCACACCGTTTAGCAACAATTTTATTCTGATTGGGGTTTCATTTCCTCGGCTAGGGTAAATATCTCCCCATAACAACCCTGATTAGAAACTGGGTAGCCTGCACTGGTTACATTGCTAGTTCTATTAGGGTTAGGGTGGTGTTTGCTCCCCTTTTTTCATGCATTGCATGCACAAAATTTTTTTGTTGCCTTTAGTAGATTTCTGCCCTTTTAGTTTAAAGCAACATTTTTTTAGATAACCTTTTTGGCCACGACCATGACAATTACTGTCTTTATAGGGCAATCTCTATGTCAGTGCAAACCTCCACAGCCGCTGCATGCTGACTTGGGGCTAGCTTGTGTCTGAGTCTTGCCCTGAGGTTTGTTAGCAGTTTGCTGAACTCTAGTCTGACCTACATTCAAAATAGAATTAGGTGGCCTCAACCCCACTGTCTCTCTCAGTGTGGTCTCTTTTTATCGGTGGCTAGATCCACGGCTTTTTGCCATGTCAGGGCCTTCAAAGGGCCTTCAACCTAGCAACAATATCAGCGATGCTTTCCCCTTGTTTCTGGTTCCGCTTATGGAACCTGAATCGCTCGAATATTTGGTTGCGCGTAGGCTTATGGGGGAAATAAGGTCTTTGACTAACCTAGCAATTCTAGGACCCACTAGTAAAATTATTGTGGGAGCTTTCTCACTGTCTCCTATCTTATTCATTAAGAAATAACAGTGCAACCTAGTTTCACAGTCCACAAACTCTTCCTCTAAAGGATTTAAACTCTCCCACTGAGCCTATCAACGGCATATTAAATTTTCTTAGGCAGTGCAACACCAGTGAGCACAAACACTCAAAAAAAAAAACACTAGGTAAATTCTAAGTTCCCTCACTAGTCACCACTACTTAGTCACTCCCAGTGGTTTTACCTAAATCTCGTCGCCAATTGTTGCAGCCTACCTATGATAATATTATTAGTAGTAGTGATGGTGGCCTATCCCACAGAACATAGCAATATAGTCATCATCAATGGGCAGAGACAAAACATCAATAGCAATGGTAATGACACATAGCAATATCATATAAGGTAAATAATTCACTCACCTCTTAGATACCTTACAACTCAAAATGCTCAACTACCAGACATGTGGCCAGCAAGAGTAAAGCGGAGATAGGTTAGAATATATAGTGTGATGCTACCCGGCTATAAAGTGGCAACAAAGTCCCCAATTTTAACAGAGCACAAAATTCACATAAATGCCTGACACCCGTAAGGGGTCGGTAACGTTTCATAAACAATCGAGAAGCAGAGCATGGCAAAGAATGGGGTTCTCACCTTCGAAAATAATGTTCAGGTGAACTCTTCTCAACATAGCCGGCTGTCCAAGAACCCAAGGGTTCACGGTAGCGAGGAATAGTTTGACCGGTGACCAACGGAGCGCAAGCTTAGGTGCACCCGAGGTCGCGGCTAGAAGCTGTCTGACGTGGCAGCCGCGAACCACCGCTCAAGTCGGTTTGGCCGAATCCACTGTGGTGACGTGGGACTCGGAAGAACAAGTGCAGACGTACATTAAGAATTTGCAAATACGCCTGCAACCGAAGATGTGAGAAACCCCCACCATTGCTCTGCTAGTCGGGGATTATTTGCTTTATTGATAAGAGGTTAATTAATTTGACTGCAGTTTAAGACCCCTTACTGCGGAAGGCCATTCATTATGGCCTTATTAAGTCCGCAGAGGACATCAGCTTCGAGCAATGGCTAGAATTTCGACAATAGAAAAGAGTAGAATAGAGTTAGTAGTAGTAGTTAGAAACAATTAGAATAGGTACTTAGCCATGTTAGATAATTTATATACAACACACTCAGCCAACATTTACTGTTGTTAGGCCTGAAAGCAATAGAAGACTGACAGTCTGACTCAAGGCTTCCACGAGTGCGAAAGTTCCTACCCTAAAACTTTGTTCAAGATTACCCTAAAAATGCATAAATTACCCTAAAATATCAAATAAGCCCATTGCTGGTATTCTATGAAAATATTGAATGTTTCCATGCTTATATGTGTAGAAATGACACAACATCAGGGTCATGAGGATATAAGAAAATGAAACTCTCTGACTTTACGAAGTCAAATGTGTCACGATACGTGCAACATTTTATTTTGCTTTCACTAAAGTTTATCTTCTTTGAATGGTTACCTAGTTACAAGCTCTGTTCAATGAGCGTAAAGTATGAGGCCAGGCGATCTATTCCTGACTAGCAGAGAGAAGCAAAACATAGTAAGAGGAAATGAACGGCAAAGGAATACGCGAAACATTTATTTATGGAACACAACACAAATACCGTTTCACAATTTTTGTGCCAAAAAATTAGAGGAATTTATGTATGAAATAAGTTCAAATAGACCCCAATTGTCGGTGCAATTGCAAAGAACGGGGCAAAGAATGTAATGCACTGAATGAAGAATTATGACTTTCCCAAAATTTTTGCAATCAGTATGCTCAACTGGTTTGAATTTGACTGCGCATAGAGATCATTTACGTTGAGTAAGGCGAAGCAGATGTTGCTCAAGGCTCAAAGTTAGCCCCATTAAATTACCAATAAGAGCTTCGTTACAATTAAGAATCTCGCCCCATGGCCGGATTATTTTGCGACAGAAGCCTACATGTCAAAAAAGCCAAAAGCCTACAGTCGAATACATGTAGTCCCTCCAAGAATCGGAGTCCTACGTTAGTAAGCCCTAGTGCCAAGAATAATGGAAAAAGAACCTCGGTTTCTATCTCACAAGCTTTTTCATTCACTCCCAATATCTGTATTTCCACCAAGCCAACATTTCTTCTGTGGAGTCAAAAATTCATTTCATTTAACAAAGAAGCCACAGGATGTTTGGATCCCATCATAACGTTAGTCGTGTCAGAACAGAACCCTACAATGTCGTTTAATTTAATATATTTATCATTGAAACCTTTTTTATGTGTAGTAAACAATCGATTAGCTGTGCTATCCTCTTTTTCAACAAGATCAACAGAGGAGCTTTTAATTGCACTCTCACTTCATTATTGGACGATGACTCCGGGCTGTTTAGCTTTACTGTGATCAGTTGTTTCATAAATTATTACAGAATATAAACTTCATTAAGGACAACGACAAGATCACTTAGTAGATGTTTACCCAAACACTGTAATGTTTGAAGTTCTTTGTTTCCTTAAGCTTACTTTCTATTATGTCTTCTATCCAAGATTAGATCAACATAGACATAGTAGTACATTAGTATCCATAGTACAATNGGCAAGTGACACGCTCATTGTATGTATGACGGAGTGGTGGTGATTTACATTCACATGTATGACGGAGTGGCAAGTGACACGCTCATTGTGTGTATGACGGAGTGGTGGTGATTTACATTCACATGTATGATGGAGTGGTTAATGATTTAGATTTACATGTACGACGGAGAGGTAGGTGATTTATTTACACATCTTTGACAGTTAGGTGAATGAGGCACAAATGACGGGAGGTCATTTATACCTGCGCTTATCAGCATTGGTCTCTTTCCACTTCGCATGACGCTTCCTTAGACAATTTTGATCTTTCTTGTGGTGTGATAAGCTCCAGGGTTACATGCAGTTGAGAGCTCGTCGAGCTAACACAGACTGCGATGCACCGTAGATTTATGTAGCTTTATAATCTAGGATTTTGCCCACAGCCGCTTCATAATCTAGGATTTGATTCACATCATCTTCATAATCTAGGATTTGATTCACAACAGATTCACAATCTAGGATTTTATTCACACGAGCTTTATAATCAAGGATTTTATTCACAACAGATTCACATCTAGGATTTTATTCACAGCGGCTTCATAATCTAGGATTTTATTCACAAATGATTCATAATCTAGGATTTTATACACAGCATCTTCATAATCTAGAGTTTTATTCACAACAGATTCACAATCTAGGATTCTATTCACAGCGGCTTCATAATCTAGGATTTTATTCACAAAAGATTCACAATCTAAGATTTTGCTCACTCTCGTGATATAGTGGCTGCAGTTACGACACATTGTAGGTCAATGACACCTGTTCATTTGTCACTGCTGTGTTCAAGCATCCTAAAAATTAGCAAACTTTTAGCAAAAAAAAAACAGATTTTAATTTCCATCAAGTTATGAACATTTGCCTAAATAAGAAAGTGTTTTTACAAAAAAAAATCAATTCTAAAACCAGTCCAAGATTTTCGGTTGCTTTCTTTATACTCTGAATGTATTTTATATATTGAACATTTCACAATAACTCTTGTGGTAAATAACCGTGCTAGCGCTCATCTGTTGCTTTCGCTCATCAAGAATCTCCGATCTGAGGGACCAAAAAAAAGTACAATCCAGTAATTTCGTTATATGCATCGAAGTTGAAAATTTTGGGGCGCTTCTAGTCCAGTCTGATCCAGACATGGATTATCTGGCCGGCCTTCACCTAACGAACTCAAGTTATATTCTTAGGCCGCAGTCACACGGAGACCAAATGGTAAGGTTTCATCATAATCATCTACAGTCAGCGGCACTACTCGGTCTGTCCAGGGTCACGAAACAATCAGAGTTCAGCCATGTTCTCCTCTCATTAATGATATTCCTCCAATGCCTTCGAACACACGGATAGCAATGTATGCAGATGATGTTCAAATTGCAAT
>JACJUY010015472.1:5402-15532 GCA_014220935.1 Platorchestia sp. MABIK | reverse complement strand
TGGTGGTGAGGATGTTGGGTGGTGGTGAGGATGTTGGGTGGTGGTGGGGATGTTGGGTGGTGGTGAGAATGTTGAGGCAATGGTTGAATGATTGGTGTTGCTGCACTAATGGAAATGTTGAGGCAATGGTGCAATGTTGGGCTGTTCGATTAATACAGTAATTGAGTTAGTGAAGAAGTTGAAAATGTACTCAAATGGTAGATTCACCTCAGTAGAGTGTAATATAACTCACTGTATGAATAATTTTGTCTTAGCGTGTTTCTGAAGTTCAGCTTGTTAAATCTTTCAAAAATAATGTTTTCTTACAGAAACTTGGTATTGTTGTCACTAATATGTGCTTCACACCCTGTGAAAATCTTATGCCTGTGGCAACAATAGTTTTTGAGTAATTCTAGAAAGTTTTGAAAGACGAGGGGGGTACGAATCATTTCGTCGCTGACTGTATAGCACGGTAGAGGAAACAAGGTAGGTTCAAACCAGTCATTTTTTCGTTGACGGTATGGTTTTGCTGACGTCACAGCAACGAACCAATAGCAGCGCTCATATGGCATCTGGTAGCACTGCTACCCCCAAATCTAGCACCACTATTGGCGTAACAACATGGCGTTTCGGTGACGTCATAAAGTTTGTTTGAAATAAAACCTTTCTATTGGCTAGCCGAACAAGAGGAGTGTATTTTCTCCCATAGAAATGACCCTACCTTGTTTCCTCTAATGGGGGGTATTTCAGAATGAGCTAAATGGACTAGCGTAGGGATGTGGCATACAACTGACGGCGACACCTACATAGAAATGCACTCATTGAGCACATATGTAGCGTACACACTTTGTCTAACACACACACAACACAAAACACACCAACACACACACCACCCACTAGCAGCAGCACAGATGACACCACACCACCCACTAGCAGCAGCACATATGACGCCACACACAACACAACACACCACACCACAACACACGACCCACTAGCAGCAGCGGAGATGACACCACACACCACACGACCCACTAGCAGCAGCAGAGATGACACCACACACCACACGACCCACTAGCAGCAGCGGAGATGACACCACACCACAACACACCACACGACCCACTAGCAGCAGCGGAGATGACAGCACACGCGAGGCCGCACTGCTGGGTCTCTATCTGTCCCAGCGTGTACCACCTCCTGGTGCCCCCTCCCAGCACCCCCCTGGGGGGGTACGCCCCCCCACCCCCGTTGGGGGGAGCGTCCGGGGGCCTCTCCAGGGGCCCCGAGGCCGCAAGAAGGTCGTCCTGGTCTTGGTTCTCCAGCACCGGCAGTCTGGAGAGGGAGGTGTTATAGATGATAAGGGGGGAGTCTGGAGGGGGAGGAGTCTGGAGGGGGAGGAGTCTGGAGGGGGAGGTGTTATAGATGATAAGGTGATCTGTATCGTGGTAGGGTATTTTTGTAAAATCGTCTACTTTTGTAATGGATTATTTTTAGGTTAATTTTATAATAGATTATTCATGTGATAGGTTACTCTTATTATGTAATTGTCAATTTTTGTAATAGGAGGTCATTTTTATAAAATCACACTTTTGAATAGGTTATTTTTAATAAAATGGTCTATTTTAGTAATAAGTTATTTTCATAATATCACATATCTTTGTAATAGATTATTTTTATAAATGGTCTTCTCTGTAATAGGTTATTTTTACCATAAAATCATCTATTTTTATAATACAAATGGATGAATGGTTATAATTAGAAAGCTTAGGTAGAGTGCATAGATTAGATGTTAGTTTAAGCCTCCTTAACCGCGACAAAGTCGTTCCAAAGAGAGGAAAGAACCATTTCGAATGGAGTTAAGGGAACGTGGAATCTACGCAGAAGGTGCATAGAAACAGTAAGTTGAGAAAGAAGTTCATGAAACAAGATAAAAGTTGAAGAAGAAATTAGTAGGTGCTGAAAATCAGGACAGTAGTGAACCGAAAAAAGATGGTCCTTAACATAACAAACATTTTATTTCAACAAAAAGCCCTACCTAACTCTCAGCTCGGGACCTCACACATTCCCCCTGGGAGCGCTAATTCCCATAAATACGATAGTTGTATACTCCTAAACCGTTCTATTTTAAAATACTTTTAATTGAATTCAGGTCAAGTCTAATTTTAAAATACACGTAATTATACAATCATTTAAGAAAACACGACACCCAGTGATGGCAATTTAGGGTAATTCTAAAACATCATAGGCCCATATAGGGTAACTCTGAGCCTGAATTTATTTGTAGGGTAACTCATGCCCAGGCAAGGTACACTGGAAAATATCTCTTGTTTATCCTTCATACACAAGAAAATACGTACTATTGATGACAAACTATTCGCTATTTTATGCTAGCAATGACTGGAGAAACTTTAATTTGACTTATATGTTCTGGTTTTCAGGTACAAGACCTGTATAATGAACATGACACATATATAAGAAAATCAGTCACATTTGGATCCCAACTTGGAATAACGCGCACACAGCAAAGATGCAGGTCAATCAATATTGCCTCGACCAAACTACACCAGCAAAAACTCCAAGTTTATTATTGCACTAGTGGATTATACATAATGGCATCACAACCACCACCACCATCAGATATCACCACTTCCCCCATCAGGCACCACCACTTCCCCCATCAGGCACCACCACTTCCCCCATCAGGCACCACCACTTCACCCATCACCACCACTACCATCACGTACCACTACTATCAGATAACACACCACTATCACCACTTCCACCACCACTTCCCTTATCAGATAGGTACTACCACCATCAGACACCACCACCCCACCACCAACAACCCCACCATACACACCACACACCTGAGAGCCCTGAGGGTGAGGCTGTAGGCCAGGTCAGGGTACCACATACACACTACACACCCCACACACCTGAGTGCCCTGAGTGCGAGGCTGTAGGCCAGGTCAGGGTAGAGGGGCAGGAGGTACTGGAAGAGGAACTTGGCGGGTGTGTGCAGGGGTACGCACTCGGGGTGCACCCCCTCACCCAGCCCTGAGAACGGACCCCCGTCCAGCTGCAGGTTGGCCTGCGGGTGGATGTGGTCGGGTGACTTGTTTGCTTAATGGTTGACTTATTGCTCAGTTAACTTATTGGGGCCAATAATTTACTAATTACTAAATCAACTCATTGGGGTCAATAATTTACTAATTACTCATTTAACTTATTGGGGTCAATAATTTACTAATTACTCATTTAACTTATTGGGGTCAATAATTTACAAATTACTTAATCAACTTATTGGGGCCAATAATTTATTGATTACTTTATTAATTGATTTATTCAGCCAATAATTAACTAATTTCTCAACTGGGTCAATACTCAAGTAATACTAAAGGAGTCAACAATTAACAAATAAGGAAATTTACTTAGTGGGTCAATAACTAACTATTCAATTGACTAATCAACTCATTGGGTCAATTGTTTGTAATCCTTGTTAAAAAGTGAATAATTTTCTTCTCTCAAGCTAATCCTTGTTATAAAGTTGATAATTTTCTTCTCTCAAGCTTATCCTTGTTATAAAGTTGATAATTTTTTCTCTCAAGCTTATCCTTGTTATAAAGTTGATAATTTTTTCTCTCAAGCTAATCCTTGTTATAAAGTTGATAATTTTCTTCTCTCAAGCTAATCCTTGTTATAAAGTTGATAATTTTCTTCTCTCAAGCTAATCCTTGTTATAAAGTTGATAATTTTCTTCTCCCAAGCTAATCCTTGTTATAAAGTTGATAATTTTCTTCTCCCAAGCTAATCCTTGTTATAAAGTTGATAATTTTATTCTCAGGAATATCCTTGTTGTTAGGAAGGAAAACCAGAAAATTATTATTACAAAAGTTGCAAGCAATAGCAATTTTTCCCCTAACATAAAAATTCCTATAAAGTCTAGGGAATAAATACCCCAAACACGTCGTGGCTTTGGTAAAAATTCCCTTCACATTGATGATATAGAGCGCAAGCTGCATGTATACCTGCACAAATACGCAGATACTTCCAATCTGAACATTTAGTCTTATAAACAATCTGAACATTTAATCTTATAAACAATCTGAACATTTAGTCTTATAAACAATCTGAACATTTAGTCTTATAAACAATCTGAACATTTAGTCTTATAAACAATCTGAACATTTAGTCTTATAAACAATCTGAACATTTAGTCTTATAAACAATCTGAACATTTAATCTTATAAACAATCTGAACATTTAGTCTTATAAACAATCTGAACATTTAATCTTATAAACAATCTGAACATTTAGTCTTATAAACAATCGGAACATTTTGTCCTATAGCCTACAACCCAGTTACTGTCTAAACTTGCAGTTCTGCATCCAAACTTGTGTCGTAGTAGGAATACACAGGTGTGTGGAGTTGAACCTTCACATAGTTGGTCACCTGAACCTGTTCCAAACTTGCCACACACAACTGCAGCCACAGTAATAACTGTGCCCCAAATTCTCAAACACTATGTCAAAATTCAGTAAAATAATAACCACCCACACCTAACCAATACCCTACGTATTATTCAAACACCATCACAAAATTCAGCAATGACAACAAATAAAATGAAATAAAATAACCACCCACACCTGAACAATCAATACCCTATGTATTATTCAAACACCACTACGAATTTCAGAAAAATCATTAAAAATGGGAAAACGAAAATAATTCTTTGCTTTCACCTGTCTAATTATGCACCAATATCCTATCATCAAACACCATTCCAAAATTCATCAACAACACCCACAATATAACAGAATGCAGTAAAAAAAATTATATAAAATAAGAAAACATCCACTGCCCACACCTGTCTCTTCATGACCTCAAAAAATAACATCAAAAAAATTAAGAAATCCATCTTTTCTTTTTATGACTTCTTGTGGTGTCATTTAATGGTCTCCCAACAATGATTATTTAAAATAAGAAGAAATCCCCCCCNCCCCCCCCCCCACCCTTCCCTGTCTCTTCATGACTCCCCAAAAAAAAAAAACAATTTCAAAAAGTTAGAAATGCCCACCCCACACCTGTCTCTTCATGGCGCCCAAAAAACAATCTTTACAAATAGGAAGAAATCAATCTTTTTTTTTATGACCATCCCCCACCTATCTCTGAAGCCCAAGATATAATTTCAAAAAGTTAGATATCCATCTTCACACCTGTTTCTTGACAATGCCCAAAAAACAATCATTACAAATAGGAAGAAATTCACCCCCCACCTGTCTCTTGACAACGCCCATGAGCCTGGAGTCCATGGTGAGCTGCTGGAGCTTGAGGAGGAGCCGCTCCTCCTGCTTCAGGCCCTTCTCCTGGGAGTAGAGCCCCTGGGGCATGACCCTGTGCTGGCCCAGCCCCAGCAGCGCCGCCTCCAGGGCCAGGGTCAGGTACGACTCATTAGGGTCACATGAGTCCGGCACAGAGCGGTGCCGGAACTTCAGCGGGCCAACTGATGATGCTTCTTCGCTCGGGTTGGCCAGCCAGTCTGCAGAGCGTGGGAAAGTTCTTCCTTTTCTCTTCAATTTTTGTAATATTTGATCATTTTACATGCAGTTATTCATGTATATTAAAGATTTATTACGGTCTTTCTTTGCTGGGGTTGGCCAGCCAGTATACAGAGCATGGGGATATTTTCAACCTTTTATTGACTTCTTATAATTAAACAGTTAATTTGAAGATGTTATATGAATTAGAGATTTAATAAACTCCTTTGCTAAGGTTTAGCAATCTAGTCTGTAGATGGTGCCAAAATTCTTCAGCAGCTGTTTAATTTCTGTAACACTTAATATAATTTATTGGCAGTTATTTATAAGAGTAACAAATTTAAAATGATCCTTTGCTGGCTAGCCATTCTGGAAAGAGTGGCAAAATTCTTTACATTTTCTTAAAGTCTGGTCATATTTTGATATTTTACGTGCAATTGTTCACATAATTACAAATTTGTTCAACTATTTAATTTTCATAAGTTTTTCAGTTTATTTACGATATAAGTCATAAATATATTATGCCCCTTTGCTGGAGTTTGCAAGCCAGTCTGTGGAAGGTGGAAAGTTTTTTTTCAAATTCTCTTCAATTCTTTTAACCCGTCGCCACGTCTGGACTCTT
Organism: Platorchestia sp. MABIK; assembly: GCA_014220935.1. Taxonomy (NCBI): domain Eukaryota; kingdom Metazoa; phylum Arthropoda; class Malacostraca; order Amphipoda; family Talitridae; genus Platorchestia; species Platorchestia sp. MABIK. The sequence goes on along the minus strand of JACJUY010015472.1, from coordinate 9,396 downwards.
AAAAGGTCGGCAAAGCTAGTCCATGTGGCACATCATCAAACCTAGGGTTGCCATATATGGTTTTAAGCGTCTCGTTGAGCGCTATTCATTGGTGGAAGGTAAAATAAGGTAGGGGGGACAGGAGAGGAGAGGTAACATGTTCAAATCTATAGGAATTCTTGCGCTCAGTCTGGAGTGTGGCTACCGGCGCTGCATGACCTCTTAGAAGGGCAGCAGCGTAGCTGAGGCATGCCGGCACACACTCGGCCTCTTAGAAGGTCGCCATCATTTTTATTTTTATTTTATTCTTTGTTCCAAAAATGGGAGTCCAAAATCCGTAGATTTACTCATGGGCAAAAAATAATACCACCATTGTATTTGGGAGGAAAAGCTCTATGTACATACAACTCTTCACAAGCAATTAAACTGCTCGATAACAGCCTATATACAAAATTAACTAAAACGAAAAACGGTGAAAACTGATTGTTTCACATGAAATGCTCATAACTTTGGAACTATTAGGCCTGAAAAAAATTTACATACCACAAAATTTAGCAAGTCAAAATCTATGAAAATGCATCATAAAAAAACATGAAAGTGCAATAGATAAAGAATGGCAAGTGATTTTCAGATTTTTTTTTGTACTTTACCGAAATAAAAACTAAGTTCCGTATATTTTTGTTGGGGTAGCAGCCAAACTCATCCCCTAGCCTGCTTTAGTTATTCATTATTATTTACTCGAAGTTTTTTGCTTCTTTACTTATTGACAAAACTCCAAATTTTTGTACAATATATTTTTCTCAAAATAATTAGTTCATTATAATTGCTTGTTTGCAAGCCTACTGCGTGCAGAGAAGATTTTTTAATTCACACTGTCAACTCCTTAATTTTATACACTATTTTCTTAGACATATAAATTCAATGGGGCCCTTTTACATTACCGTTAGCAAGCCAGACCAATGGGAAAAAAGAGCTTTGTGTGTAAATGCCATTTTATGATCGTACAGTGGTAATTTTACATGTTTTAGTTAAAAATTGGGTGAATGTTAAAGAGAATTGACTAATCGATAACTTTTTTTTGTGCACTTTCCGAGGGAAATGAGTATTTAACGAGTTATCGCAGTGACGTAACGTAACAAAACTGAACTGATCTAACCTAACCCAACCTAAGGTAACCTAAAGTAACGTAAGGTAACCTATGGTAACGTAACGTTAGGTAACGTAACGTAAGGTAACCTAACCTAACGTAACTCAACATTTACCAACAATTAAAAATATTGCATGGTTTTTATGCTTCCACATAGCCGTAGTTCAACAGCCAGTAGACAGATCGTGGCCACTGGTGCTGGAGAAATTTCCTATAAGAATGCTATATTGACTTTTACAAATTCAAATCTACTTAACTTAATGTAGAATATAACAATAATACATAACTTTAAATAAATAAAACTTTAGATACTCAATTATTCAATATTAACACAGCTATTCTATTAGAAAATCTACCTTATCTATCACCTTTGCAACAAGCTAACAGGTTTTCCTCAGTCAAGTTCTTTTTCTTTGTTGCATTGCAAGCAACGAAGAAATCGGGAAGCTACTAAAATTCCGGCTAAAAAATCATGAAGAAAAAAACCCTCATTGATAATAGTTTTTGTATATGAGCTTTTTGTCTTCTTGTCACTATGAAATTAATTTTATAGATGTCACTTGAGAAATAAATTCATACATCTGCATTCAGACGGCACTTGCGCTCGACTTGCTACAGGTACCAGTACCATACGTACCACCTTACTGCTGGTACAAGTACCACATTTACCCCCTTACTACAGGTGCAAGTACCACATTCATCGCCATACTTTTGGTACCAGCAATCCACACACATCCATTCTGCCGGTACCAGTACCTCATGAACCCCCATACTGCTGGTTCCGTACTAGGTCCTCAGGTACCAGTAGCCCACGTACCACACACCAGTACCAGTACCCAACACACCAGAACCAGTACCCCACACACCAGTACCAGTACCCCACACACCAGTACCAGTACCCCACACACCAGTACCAGTATACCACACACCAGTACCAGTACCCCACGTACCCCCGTGCTGCTGGTACCGGACCAGGTCCTCAGGCACCAGGGACGCCTCCACCAGGCAGTCATAGAGGGAGTTGATGGGGTCCAGCGGGTGCCCCAGCCAGGGCTGGTACCACTGGTACTGGGGGGTGCTGGCCCCCTGCTCTGGTAGCTGCCACCTGTACCACAGGGTACTTGAACACCTACGGGGGGGGGGGTACTTTGTTAGTGTACACACTTGAAGGAATAATAAGGTACTACCTGAAGGGTTAATGAAGTACTTGAATTGGTCCATTAGGTCTATTAAATACCAAACATTAACTGGGTTCATTAAACACCAAACATAAACAGGGTCCATTAAATACCATTAATTAAAAAAGATCATGAAAACTTTTTCAAACAACCCATCGATGTTCCGCCCACAAACCGCCTCCCGCCACCCACACACCACCTCCCGCCCACCGCCTCACGCCACCCACACACCGCCTCACGCCACCCACTCACCGCCTCCCGCCACCCACTCACCGGCCAATGACCGCCTCCCGGCCGCCCGCCGCCCACCACCGCCACGCTCGCCGCTGGGTATCAAGCAGGGCCCGCGTCACCGCCACCGCCAGCCGCAGCGCCGCGTCAGCAAAGCCGTGGGAGCGTAGGGCCTCCACCCTGCTGCAGGCCAGAGGGGGCGGTTCTGAGGGGGGGGGATGGGAGGTTACTCTGTTGCTGGTGCGTGTATATAAAGCCATTATATATCACTCGGTGTTCATAAATTTGTTTTTTCGCCATTCAAAGAGTGGGAACATTGTTTTGAGACACCCTGTACATTCTTTGATCGTGACTTACACAGAGCAAATAGCAAGTGCAGATCGACTTTTGAACACTTGTGACATTTTCTACTTTAGTGAAGGGCTTACTATCATCACCACCACTGTCAAGAATCAATTTATAGCTGCCAGCATCATAAAAAATCCCACAGCTACCCTAAGGAAAAAATAATCCCACCGCTGCCACCACTACTACAACCCACCAAAATAAAACCATCCCACCGCTGCCACCCCTACTACAACCCACCAAAATAAAACAATCCCACCGCCGCCCCCAATACTACAACCCACCAAACAATTCCATTCACCACTCAAAGCCACACCACTCACCACTCCACAGGGCCTGCCCCAACTCGTTGAACTGAGCAGAGGCGGGGAAGGTGGGGAGGGGGAGGGGGGACACACACCCCCCCTTGCTGGAGAGACCCTCACCCCCCTGGGGGAGCTGGGAGCTCCTCTTGCCCTTGCCCTTGTGGTGGGAGGACTTTAGGGATTTGGGGGAGCTCGAGGGCGAGGGGACCTCACAGTCCCCCTTGACTTCCCCAGGGTCCGAGTGGGGACTGTGGCAATAGTCCCCACTGTGAGGGTCCACACTGGGGCCCGGCAGGTCAGGGTCCAGGTCGTCAGACCGGGAGGGCCCCGGGACCCCACAGTCCCCCCCTGTGGAGACTCGGTCCCCACAGAGGATGTCCCTGAGGTGGGGACTGTCCCAGCTGAGGGAGGACGCCTCGATGGCCCACTGGAATATGGAGCGAGGGGCCGTGGGGCACAGGCGCCGCCGCTTGTGCTTCCTGGGGGGTGATTATTGGGGGTCATTAGAGAGGTTACCATTGGGGTCATGAAGGGCAATAACGGTGATGAGGGGTCGTTACAGAGGGTCATTGTTGGTGTCATGAGCGTAATTGTGGGGGGGTCATTAATGGCAGTAACGAGGGGTTATAATCACGAGGGGTCCCCGAATAAAACGCATTTATTCTAAGCTGTTCACTGAACTTGAACTTGAAATTGAGGGCCGACAGTGTCGGGGCCTTTGTAACGGCCTGCAATTCCCTCCTCACTACTCTCACACACACAAAAAAAGAGTTCAGCACCTGCGTACCAGACTTGTCCACTAAACTACT
>JACJUY010015469.1:0-15544 GCA_014220935.1 Platorchestia sp. MABIK | reverse complement strand
CGCTGGAAAAAGTTGTTTGAAGCCCTGATACTCCTCTAATGGTGGTTTTATCTCACACATTCGTTAGAAACTTACTCGAGTAGAAAATAGCTGAAGGCGTTCTGAGTCCTCAAAATAAACTGGAATTCTGTGCATGAATATTTAAAAACACTTATATTTTTGCCCTGATAATCCGTCAAGAAAGTGTGAACTGTCTACTGCCTTAAAAGAGAAATCATTTTGTGAACAAGAGAGTTAATACCTCACTTTTATATCGAATTCAAACCGAAATACCTGTGTTTTTTGAAGATGCCGACCGAGTGCCATTTCTATTCTTATTCTGATGTCGGTGACAGCCTGATGCCAGTGCCAGTTAATGGCGTTAGAGGTTATAACGATAACACCAGTGAAACGATTCAAACAGCAATTGTGAAGCATGATAATTATACTCATGTTAGTTGGATAGCTAAGCCTCATCTTTGATAAATTTGAATCATGGAAAGTGTGTGCAAATGTATTTTGAAGTACATGGCCATGACATCCCGTGCTTGTTGGGTAACGCCTTCTCAAATTTAATGAATAAGAGCAAGAAGGGTGTGTGAAGATGTGTTTTAGACAACCAAACAGTCCTGAATTTCAAAGCAAGTGGCACAAAAAAAAAATCACCAGTGTGAATAACCGATTGATTCAGAAATATTGATGGCCTCGTTGGAAATATTTGGCACGAAGTTTTGATATTACATATGATAGAATACCTTAGGCTACAAGAATAATTTTCCCTCCATCTTCATGAAGTCATCTTCTCGTTCATCAACGACGATTACAGTATATCGGATTACTTCGCATCTCACACCATTTCTTTTACAACCCAAATAATCCGTTGAGTATGATTAGATTAGATTATTAGTTAGTTTAAGCCTCCCTATCCTCAACAAATGAGATCCAAAGAGAAGGAAGAAGGCACCATTTAGTATGGAGCTAAGGGAACGTGGAATCTATGCAGAAAGGGCACAGAAACAGTAAGATGAGAAAGAAGTTCATGAAACAAGATCAAAGTTGAGGAAGAAAGTAGAAGGTGTTGAAAAAACAGGACAGCAGTGAACCGGAAAAAAGTTGGTCAATAAAAAAACAAAAACTAATGTTATTTAAACAAAAAGAAAGCCTACCTAACCTGTAGCTCGGGCCCTCACATTGCCCCCCTGGGAGCGCTAATTCCCATAGATACAATAGTTGTATCCCCCTGAGGGGATCCGTTGAGTATATTCAAGATAAAAGACAGAAATAAGTACACTCTTCTGAGTTTGCATTCTGTAACAGGTTCATTAAAAACAATTAGGGGTGGAAAACGAGGGAAATCGGGAAAAATACGAGGGTTGGCAAGATGTATAAACGCTCAATAATTCGTAAAGCAGTAGGCGCTCAACAGGCTCAGAGCCTCCATGGCTGAGGTGCTTGAGGCACCTTCATAGCAACAGTCATGACTTAACCCTTTAACAACAGCGTTTTACGACTCATATTACCGTTATCACAACCACCATCACTAAGCTGGCACCGGCATCATGTAGTCACCAACATCACAACGAGGAAGTGACTGCCACTCGACAATGAACTTCGAAGAACACATTAAGGCACAAATTCCACAAGGAATAAAATATAGTAGAGCTGTTTATGAAAGTGGATTTTGAAATCCACTTTGACATTCATGACTTAACAATTTGACCGCAATTGGTTTCACTGAAGTTCAAAATTCAACTCAAATTTAAAGTCAATGGTAGAAAGCAATTTTGAAAATAAGAAACATTTACGGACAGTGCCTACATTTAGCTTTAATTCCGTATTTAAAAAATTGAGTTTGTGACTACTGGTCTGTCAGTAGAATCATAAAAATCCTTCCGTGGCCACTGGTGGGGCCCGTTGCGGTCAAAGTGTTCTCACGTTGGCTACGTTAGCACGGTTGCTACGGTTGAGTAGGTAAGGGTTAAAAGTAGCAGAATTAAAAACGGTCTTTACTCAATTAAAATTTTAGCCTTTCAAAAAAGCGTGATAAATATAGTATTTCAAATTGTATGCCATTATTTATTTTAAATGAAGATCGTGAAACGATTGAAATATCCATTGACACCTGTCCGTCAATGAACAATTTACCTAGTGGTACACAAATGTGCCGATACGTAGTGAACGGGTTAATGCACTCAAAGAGCAAATATTATAAGTGTGAAACGTGACTCGTTTTTCAGCTGAAGTTACTGACGGACTACTGAAAATAACGACGTACAGAATTAGTCTGGACAGCCGAAAATTAATAAAAGATTAGCAAAGTTTATGCCTTCGCTTGTTGATCAGTGATCATTCAATGTTGAACATTGTTGGGCCTTCTATACCTACTCATGTCCTTCCAATTTTTAAGGCCTTCCTTGGGTTTGTTAGAGTTTCCATCTTGAGGATTTGATGGTGCTTTTTCTTGGAGATTCTTTGGGTTTGTTAGAATTTTCATCCTGAGGACTTAAGGCCTTCTACTGGTAAAAGTTCTGTGGGCTTGTTAAAATTTTCTCCTTGTGGGTTTGATAACATTTTTGCCCGTAGAAGTTCTAGGATGAGTTCGGTTTGATACGCTTTTATATTTCCAGTGTCATTAGCAGTCTTACCAGACCCCAAAATCTGCACATAACAGTGGGATTTGTCATACCAAATGTTCAGAGCACGGTCCTATTAATTCCTAAGACTAGTTTTGTATTTTCATGAAAATCCGCAGAATAATAAAATGAAAAACATACAAAGATTGCGTTGATTTTTAAATGACATCATTCATAAAGCTTTCAAGCTTACTTCATCAGTACGAAACTGAAAAAGCAAATTTAGCACTTTCTGGTGATAATTAAACGTTTTCCATGACATTATTTCGCACATTTCAGCTCAATTTATTTAATTCTCACATCTCGCTTTTCAAGTCCTAAATGAAATTCTCCTTTTTTGAATATCAGATGGGATCATAAGCGAAAAAGTCATAAGCAAAATCATTAAGGCATAAATAATTCAGGTAACCCCAATCGCAGACCAAATCATGACTTCGGTATACAGGAAGTGGTCATGCGTGTCTCCAAGACAGAAAANAAATGTTCAGAGCACGGTCCTATTAATTCCTAAGACTAGTTTTGTATTTTCATGAAAATCCGCAGAATGGTAAAATGAAAACATACAAAGATTGCGTTGACTTTTAAATGACATCATTCCTACAGCTTTCAAGCTTACTTCATCAGTACGAAACTAAAAAAGCAAATTTAGCACTTTCTGGTGAAAATTAAACGTTTTCCATGACATTATTTCGCTCATTTCAGCTCAATTTATTTGATTCTCACTTCACGCTTTTCAAGTCCTAAATTAAATTCTCCTTTTTTGAATATCAGATGGGATTAAGCGAAAAAGTCATAAGCAAAATCATTAAGGCATAAATAATTCAGGTAACACCAATCGCAGACCAAATCATGACTTCGGTATACAGGAAGTGGTCATGCGTGTCTCCAAGACAGAAAATGCCACAATGTCGGATGAGACACCTTCAATATTTGATAATTGATTCATTATAAGAAAGGGAACGCTGTTAAGGGAACGCTGAATCAATGCACAAGATGCATAGAAACAGTAAGCTGAGGAAGAAGTTGATGAAACAAGAAAAAGGTTGAAGAAGTAGTAGGTGCTGAAAAACAGGACAGCAGTGAACCAAAAAGAGATGATCCGTAACAAAACAAAAAAACATTCTATTTCAACAAAAAGAAGGCCGACCTAACATTTAGCTCGGGACTTCACATAATCCCTCATGGGAGCGCTAATTCCAATAGATACAATAATTGTATCCTTCTGAGGAGTCAATATTTGATAAACCTGCAAAACAATGATCACTGCATAATATACAATCTTTTATCTCATTTGTTTTCCTCAGATCATAAAAAAAAGCTTCATTTCCATTTTATAAAAATAACATTCAGCAATAAGAATAGGATAAAACGATGCTGTGGTAGCGCCAAAGTTGTTGCACAGCTTCTATTATTCCATAAGTAAGCTCAATTTTAGTGGGCTCGCTGTTTATTTGTCACCATGCGAAAAACAGCGCTCGTTCGCATGATTACCATAGTAACAGAAGGCGAAAACAAATAGGACTGATGTGAAGCTTGTTTTCCCCTCGAGTTAGAGACTTTTTCCTTGACTCTGGCTTCGATTTCTGTTGGAGAACATGCAGAGGTAAGGTAAGAAACTTCTTCAATAGCCTTTCAAAACAACTAAAAGTAGGTGGTTGGAGGTTCAGGTCGAGAAACTGGAATTGAGGACTTTAATTCGTGCACTTTATTGAAATTGGCTTTGATGCTTACATGAATTAAGCAGCGGATTATGATAAACGTAATTGTACACCGCGAAATAGCGTGGAAGATAGGATACCCTAGAACTTGCTGAACTTATTCGGGCCCACAAGTAGCTACACTCAAATGTGTTCATTGTATTATACTTAGGAAACTAGTAACTGCTGTCTCGCTTATGGTAGATAAATTATTTAAATGTACTAAGTAGCTCTAGTCTAATTAATGTAAATACCGTGCATCATTTGTCCGATGCCCCTTATCTAGAAAATTCAAGAGCAGTTTCACCTAAAGCGAAAAATGGCATGAAAGCAACCACAAATTACGGCAAACTCACAAAGGCCAGAGAGATGAACAAGGCTTCAAGTGAAAAACATTGTACCTGAAAAGAGATTGAAAAAAATCGTACGTGTCGACTCAAAGTCATTGCCAATAAAGGATCGCAAACTATGAACAAGAATATCTGCACGTTATTTTCAATTTGTTCATAAAATTAAGACTGAATAAAACCCTAGACAATTTGCTACGTTTAATCAAACTGTCATTCAAACGATTAGAAATAGAAAAGCAAAATTCAAATAAGGTTCACATTCTAGAATATGAGAAGACTTCGCAATGCGACGATCAACAGTATTAGAATTAAGAGCCTAAAACACTGAAATCGTTTCATTTTACAAGAAGATTACATTTTTCGGCTAAAAATAGACACTCGAAATTCAAAAAGAGTTTACGTCCCAGAATGTGAAAAGATTCCAGTATGCGAAGATCAACCGTGTTAGGAAGAGGGCCTATAATACTGAAATTTATTTGTTTTATAGGAAGGTTACATTTTTCAGCATAGGAGCTGACGACTAACTCTAAAGAATTTCCTAGAGAAAGACCATCATGCCAAGCTACTACCACAGTATACTCAGCAACGAGAACACGTAGAGTTATCGCAGAAGAGCCTACGTATTCAGACGCACACTATCCGAAACTGTTGAGATGAATCGATGAAACGAGACAACTTTTTGGAAGTTGATCTTTATTGTTCAAAAAGAAACTGATTCAGTTTTTAAGAGTAAAAACAAAATGATAATATGCACAGAGAATTTGGAAAAAGTTACGAAGACAGCTTTGTTTTTTTTTGAGTTACTCTCATAAAGGACACAAAAAACCTACTTTAGAAACACTTAATACAGCGTGAGTTAGGAAAATTTTGTATTTCAAATGTTTATCAATGATTATTTGAAAACCATTAATCGAGAATCATTGGAACCCCCTAAAAAAAACGTTTTTAAGAAATCAATTCAAGAAGAACATCGCTGAAGGCAACCAAGCATGCTGGAAAAGCCCTGGGCGACTGACCAAAAAAGTCAAATTCTTTTTCAAACTAAAGCAAACGTCATTCTTTCTGAGGGTCATGGCTTTCGTAGCACAACAGCTGGTGGCGCAAGTTTTTAAGTTGCGGTGTTTAAAACTTATAATGTTGGCTGTTGTGCTGCAACGACGTGAATTGTTTGAAAATTCAGCTTAAGTGCGCCTGCGCACAAGCCAAAACTAAATTNAGTAGCTACACTCAAATGTGTTCATTGTATTATACTTAGGAAACTAGTAACTGCTGTCTCGCTTATGATAGATAAATTATTTAAATGTACTAAGTAGCTCTAGTCTAATTAATGTAAATACCGTGCATCATTTGTCCGATGCCCCTTATCTAGAAAATCAAGAGCAGTATCACCTAAAGCGAAAAATGACATGATAGCAACCACAAATTACGGTAAACTCACAAAGGCCAGAGAGATGAACAAGGCTTCAAGTGAAAAACATTGTACTTGAAAAGAGATTGAAAAAAATCGTACGTGTCGACTCAAAGTCATTGCCAATGAAGGATTGCAAACTATGAACAAGAATATCTGCACATAATTTTCAATTTGTTCATAAAATTAAGACTGAATAAACCCTATACAATTTGCTACGTTTAATCAAGCTGTCATTTAAACGATTAGAAATAGAAAAGCGAAATTCAAATAAGGTTCACGTTCTAGAATGTGAGAAGACTTCGCAATGCGACGATCAACAGTATTAGAATTAAGAGTCTAAAACACTGAAATCGTTTTATTTTACAAGAAGATTGCATTTTTGGCTAAAAATAGACAATCGAAATTTTAAAAAGTTTGCGTTTCATAATGTGAAAAGATTCAAGTATGCGAAGATCAACCGTGTTAGGAAGAGAGCCTATAATACTGAAATTTATTTGTTTTATTGGAAGCTTACATATTTCAGAAAAGGAGCGGACGACTAACTCTAAAGAAGTTTTTAGAGAAAGACCATCATGCAAGCTACTACCACAGTATACTCAGCAACGAGAACACGTAGAGCTATCGCAGAAGAGCCTACGTATTCAGACGCACACTGTCCCTAACTGTTTAGATGAATCGATGAAACGAGACAACTTTTTGGAAGTTGATCTTCATTGTTCAAGAAGAAACGGATTTAGTTTTTAAGAGTAAAAACAAAATGAAAATATGCATAGAGAATTTGGAGAAAGTTCCGAAGACAGCTTTGTTCTTTTTTTGAGTTACTCTCATAAAGGACACAAAAAACCTACTTTAGAAACAATTAATACAGCGTGAGTTGGGAAAATTTTGTATTTCAAATGTTTATCAATGATTATTTGAAAAGCATTAATCGAGAATCATTGAAACCCCCGAAAAAAAAACGTTTTTAAGAAATAAATTCAAGAAGAACATCGCTGAAGGCGACCAAGCATGCTGGAAAAGCCCTGGGCGACTGACCAAAAAATTCAAATTCTTTTTCAAACTAAAGCAAACGTCATTCTTTCTGAGGGTCATGGCTTTCGTAGCACAGCAGCTGGTGGCGCAAGTTTTTTAAGTAGCGGTGTTTAAAACTTATAATGTTGGCTGTTGCGCTGCAACGACGTGAATTGTTTGAAAATTCAGCTTAAGTGCGCCTGCGCACAAGCCAAAACTAAATTTATGTTCAGTATACTCAACAGGGATAAAAATATATATGTAAGTAACGTTAAAAAAAGCTATGTACATTTCAGAGAATCTTTTAAATGCCTCTTCAGTTGGAAACGTTGAATGCTATTTTACTATTAAAAGAGTTAGACTTTGAAAAAATTCAGACAAAAAAGCTTTGAGTTTATTTCTTTAATTTCTTGGTCTCACGAAGATTGGTTTCACAGCTAAAAACTTTCAAACTTAAATGTTTAGAATCTACTTTCGCAATTTTTTGGTTTCACGAATAACGCAACAAATACGCAGACCGGCGACTTCTAGCATCTCATTTGAAGCACCAGATGTTTATCCCCATCCAGCAAATATCTTACCATTCGGAAAACACTGTTCAATTTACCTTAATTCTTCATTAAACAATATATCATAATACGTAAGAAACAGCTCCTCCAAATGCAAAATGTATTATAATGATCTTAACACGTTGACTGCATTTTCGCAGTTGTTACGGTTGGTTTGGTTTGGTTGTAAGAAGCAGAATTGGGAAATCGACTTTACTGCTCAAATACATTTCCATCCTCTCTCAGAAACAATAGAAAATTTAATAACACGATACCATTTTACCTCGTACGCTAAAATTTACTTTTTAAAAGCGTCGCGAAACAGATGAAATGCTATTCATTTATACCGGTACGTATTTGAACAATTTACCTAGTGGTATACGTCCCAATACGCAATCAACGAGTAAAACTAATTTCATTAAAACGTCCCGATGGAATATCGCGCTGAGAGGCTGAAGTAGAGCTTTCAGTACTTGGTGCATTCTTGCGCAATGACTTTTTTTGCACATTTTCACTGCCTTCAGGACTCATCCAAGGCGAGGCGATTTGCGGTTCCCTATGTGACCTTTTGCTCGAAATCTCTTTTACCATCATCGACTCGAGAGCTCTCAAACGACAGGCCAAAATAAAACTTAGATTCGGTTCTTATCTTCTCAAGAGAGTCGCTAAGTTGACCTTTTCGCAGTTGTTTTAGGGGCCTCCAGCTAAGAAGGATGGAAAGAAAAGCTTTCGAACTTCCAGAGTCCAACTTAAAGGAAATCGATGCGCATTCGAACTTCATCACCCGCCATTTGACAAAATCAGCGAAAAGCAAGTCGCTTGTTGCGGAAGAAACTCAGAGAAATTTTCAAGTCAAACACTTCTATGACGAAACCTGGAGCAAACAAAGGGCAGCAGGATTGATGAAGTCGGACGCAAGAACGAGGCATCATCAGGGAGCGGCATTGGAGACGTGACGAGGCTGGGGAAGGAGCTGAGGGCAAGAGCGGCTCCATACCAGCTCATGCGCAGGGAATTCGAGTGGAGCCTGAAATATGACCTCATTTACAAGAGAACTTTGGCTTGCGGACTACGTGTTCTTGCATGAATCGAAGATAAATTAACAATCATTTACAAGAGAACTTTGGCTTGCGGACTACGTGTTCTCGCATGAATCGCAGAAAAATTAATAATCATTTGCGAGAGAACATTGGTCTTTCAGACCCCGGGTTCTCGCATGAATCGAAGATAAATTAATAATCATTTGCGAGAGAACATTGGTCTTTCAGACCCCGGGTTCTCGCATGAATCGAAGATAAATTAACAATCATTGACGAGAGAACATTTAAAGAGAACAATGGTTAGAAAGAGAGAGAGAGAGAACAATCATTTACCTTAGAACTTAGGGCTCACGAACTCAGTGTTCCTACACGAATTGAAGATAAATTAAAAATCATTTACAGGAGAAGTTGTTTAATAATCACGACGGTATGAAATTTGGGCTTCGGAAAGTACCGACGCCGCAAATTCAATGAATCTAAATGTAATTCCAAATTAGTACTTAGCTCTAGCACGCAAAAAAACATTCTTTTCATTCCTCTTTGCAGAATTTTCCTAGAATATTTTTCAATGTTTTGAAATTTTTCTCAAACGGTCTGAAGCCGTACCATCAACTTGAAAAAGTAACTCAATTATTACAATTTAAATTTGATACAAGTCGTAAATCTACAGTATTGACTATATTGTTAACTGTTCTTTGCCAATGCCAATACCATTCGGTTCATTTTTATATTTAATAAAGTTGCTCAACTGAATACTATGAGTATTCAGTTGATCGAGTATTTACGATAAGCGAGTATTCAGTTGATCGAGTATTTACGATAAGCGAGTATTCAGTTGATCGAGGATTTACGATAAGTGAGTATTCAGTTGATCGAGTATTTACGATAAGTGAGTATTCTGTTGATCGAATATTTACGATAAGCGAGTATTCAGTTGATCGAGTATTTACGATAGGTGAGTATTCTATTGATCGAATATTTACGATAAGCGAGTATTCAGTTAATCGAGTACGATAATAGAGTATTCAGTTAATCGAGTATTTACGATAAGAGAGTATTCAGTAAAAATATCTTCTATCAAACTATAACTGGGGCAATCTGGTTGCAGTGTTGACACAGGAGTTGAATTCCGTGCAAACTAGACAAAAAAGGCTATAAAATAACGGAAATGAAATCGAAGAAGACATCCAGCAACGATAAAGAGCAAGTACTTTTCTGAACAGTAACAGCAATCTTAGAAAACTATGAAAATGTAATGTAATTAAAAGAAGATTTATATTTATTTTTAAGTTCCTCAAAAAGAGATGAATAGATTAGACACAAAGTCTATGTTGGCCTACCTAACCACATCGAAAGTTTTCAAAGAATGGAAGAATGAAAACACCATTTAGTATCGAGTTAAGGGAGCTCGGAATTTTACCCAAGGTGTGTCTCTACATAAAATTTCTTGCGCAAAGAAACTGTAAGTTGAGAAAGAAGCTTATGAAGTAAGATAGAAGTTGAAGAACAACGTTATAGGTGCTGAAAAACAGGGTTGTTTTGAACCGAAAAAAAGATGGCTCGTAACAAAACAAAAACCAATTCTTTTCCAACGCAAGGAAGGCCTGCCAAATTCTCGGCATGGGACCCACATTCATCCCCTGGTGGTACTAATTGCAATAGACAAAATAAATGTATCACCTGAGGGGAAAAATAGATGAATCACATCTGGGAAAGACTTTCCATGCGGCAACGCGCAAGAAAAACGAGTCGGTGCTACTATAGCGTGAGGTCTTCCGCCATATATCGCCTACCCAGGTGCAGTTTGAGGTGTACAAATTAATGCTTTTCGCTAAATGAAATGTATTGTAATAAGTGAAATACATTAGTCCCTAACCTCACGCTATATTACTAGCTAGAGGTAGATCTCATGCTATTGTATGGTAGATCTTACGCACCGTCTACTACTAGCACCGTCTACTCAATTCTCAGCTTAGGACCTAACATTTTTCTCTAGGTGCTAATCCAGTAGACGTAAATTGTTTGGCAGTCAAATAGAACTTTCAGTACAACTGTGCGCCCACTGTATCCCCAGAGGGGTAAAAGAAATGAATCATTTCTTGCGACAGACTTTCCACGAGGCGACGCGCGAAATAAACCAGTCTCATGTGCGTATGGGAGTCAGATGCGAAGAGCGGCCGAAATTGAGGGATCTGTAATCATGTAATTTGGGGGCAAACAAACTTGACCCGCGGAATCTGTCCTCGACGCCATAACAGTCAACCTCTCGAGAACGCAAACATGCAGGAGCGCCCTGCGTCTCAAATTGCAGCGCCCCAACACTTTCTTCCGAGCAGGCTCTTGCTGGAAAGTGTTGAATCGTGTAGCACGGGATTGAAGCTTTGCCAGAAAAGGGTTGAATATTGTTGGAAAAGCGCCGTTGCTTTAGCAGAAAGTGTTGCTCTTGCTGGAAAGTGTTAAATCGTGTAGCACGAGGCTAATGTTTTGCCAGTAAAGGGTTGAATGTTGCTAAAAAAGGGTTGAATGTTGCTAAAAAATGGTTGAATATTGCCAGAAACGGGTTAAACATTTCTAAAAAAGAGTTATATATTCCTAAAAAAAATAGAATATTGCTAGAAAGGAGTTGAATATTGCTGAAAACGGGTTGAATATTGCCATAAAAGGGTTGAACATTGTTGGAAAGGCGCCGAAGCTAAAGCAGAAAGCGACAACCATGCTGAGCAAGGTTTGCATTTCACCGGATTAGGGCTTAGTCATGTAGGAAAAATTTGAAACTTAACCAGAAAAGGGTTGAATTACGTATATAGGTTAGACCAACGTTAAATTTTTCGTCTCATTTATTACATGCGTTATGGTCATGCATCAAGGAGGGACTACTCTGTCACCAGAACTTTCCATGTATTCGTTAATTTGGCATCCTTTGTACATAAATCTTTTCATACATACAAATACATATTTACGTACACAAATATACGTATACATATATATACGTAGACATATATACGTATACATATATACGTTTACATATTCACGTATATACATTTATATATTCAACTCGGCGTGCGTCAACAAGAGCCGGCTCGTCATAGCCGTGTGGCTTTAGGGCTTGCCTTCGTGAGGGCAACGAGGGTTCGAGTCCCGGAGCTGATGGCGATTTTCTCCGTTGGGTATAGGAGAAAAAATTCTACGCACAATACCCCACTCTACCCAGGTGTCTGAAATGGGTACCGGTCTTGACCGGGGGAAAGCGTCATGGCGTCCTGGTGTTAGTTGTAAGGCATTTGAAAAACCAATGTTCAAGGTGATATGTATCAGGCTTGAATTGGAAATAAAGCATCCGTAGATGCCGATGTTTGTTAGTAAGCTTTTCACAGGAGGACTGAGCCGATGTTCAATGGGAATACGCATTTGTCCGAAGTTTAAGACAAAGATAAAAATTATTCTAACGTGGAAAAAATTATGCCCAAATGATTAAGTAACCAGCAAATAAATTTGTGTGAAGGAATCTTTCTAACATATTAAAATGGTGGAAAGATTTATGACAAATTTTACCATATTAACATGTTAGAATTTGCTGACAGGAGGAAAGCTGATTTAGAAGTTATCCTCGTTGAACGATGTTAGAGTTCCGGGATCACGGCGAGAGTAGAGAGAGAGAGAGCGAGACTCAAGAGCGACGAAACAGAGGTGAAGCAGAGACGGTACAGACTGATTTGAACACTATAATTGCAGCAACTTAAACTGAAGTTCATTATTCAGCACAAATTAGAATTATTTTAGAGATCAATTTTGAAAATAACGGATACTAAACAGATGGTGGCTTCATTTATTTTTCATTGATAATTCATAAAAATTGAGTTTGCGGTTATTGCTCGTTGATCAGCACTACGAAAATCCCTCAGTGACCACCGCTGGGTCCCTTCGCAGGAAACGTGTTAAGGGGGGTACCGGCTCACAACACGTTCCTGCAAAGAGCTTCGTTCTCTAGGCTTCTAGAATATCAGAAGTATGGTTGTAGATACAAAAGTTAAATGTTGGTGATGATTATATCTTCATGTAAGGACATAGAAGTTTCGATATAAAGTAATTACCGTGGCCTGATTTCCTCCCGTTCCGGAGCGTAGGAATTCTTGAAAAAGACGTGGTCATAACAAAACGCCCTCATGTCTTGACGTGATAAATACATTAAAAAGTCTAGAATCCCTGATGATAAAACCGAGTTACCAGATACCAGATTTTGCGAAAATAGGAAGAATAACATCGGGACTTTTTCAGAAAGGTTTCAAACCACGCAGAATAAGGTTGGTGATTCAACAGAAAGACGTTTAATTATGCAAGATGAGGTCGTAGCTAAACAAAAAAGGTTGAACCAAGCAAGAAAGACCTTGGTAAATTAAGAATGAAGTGCTTAACCACACAGAATAGAATTGGAGTCTCACAAGACAGTGTTGAATCGCGCACGAAAAAATAGCGCGTCTCCAAGAAGCTTGGATCTACCAAGACGAGAGCAGGCTTTACCAAAAAATGTTACACTTGACAGAAAAAAGATTGGGAATTTCTATGATATTGTACGACAGAAAAAGATCGAGGCATGCAAGGGAGCGTGCCACTGGACTGAACAAGACTGGAGATTATAATTAAATATTTTCCAAGACGGAACAAAACCGAAGATTTCCTTGGAAGTATTCCAAAGTACAGAACAAAACCAGGAATTTACGAGAAAACGGTTTACTGTACAGAAAAACATCGGGGATTTGAAATGAAGGGATTCAAAACGCAAAACAAGTTTGGAAGTTGACGAGAAAGTGCTACACTTCACAAAACAAGACCAGAGATTTACAATGATGCGCTTTACAACACAGAACCAAACCGAAACTTTACGAGACATGTTGCTCTTTACTGATCATGACTTAAGTCTTGCCAGAAGTCCAAGTCCCGAAGATATCAAAGTAACATCAAAGCATTTGTGGTACATCTGTGAAGCCAGTAAAATTATTTTAATTTCATCTGAACTATCGATAAAAACTCAGTAAGTACAGGCGAAGTCAATAGAAAAAGTTAACGATTCAGGGTAGGGATAATTTTATTTTGTAAGGACATTGGGTTCCTAATTCCGAACTAAAATTACAGTGAAATTAAATTTAGTGAGTTTTTACAAGACTGTGAAGCTGCAAAAGCGATCCAGGTAAATGAACTGACATATATGAAATACTAAAATAAAAAATGAACGAGTCATTTTTAGCTCTATGGATTCTTTTGTTACTTTCACGACCGCAAGCACTATACGGTAGCAAGGACAAGACAGTAGCAAATATTGGACAGCAACAAGCACCAGAAGTAGCAAGCATCGTATGGTTTTGCAAGCATGTGATGGTAGCATGCATTGTTTTGTAGCAGGCAGATAACGTTGGCATGGATAAATTTTAAACATCTATGCAGTTTCATTGATCGATCCATCATTATAATCGTGTTGAAGAAATGTCTTTTCTTCTTTTTAACCTGATAAGGGGGAATGTGTGAGCATGGAGCAAGTTCTGAGAATAAAGTTTCCTCTCTAACCTTTTTCCCCGTTTTCTCCATTTGCTAATGGCACCAGAGAGCCTGCAGTCTCGTGAAAACACCGCGGCTATCGAACAGGATCGATCCAGGGGCTTTCAAAGTACAAAGTTGATGCTTAGCCACCCGCGCCATCGAGACGACGTTAGCAAAAGGTTTGGATCCCATACTTTGAGGAGGCAAAATCATTCTGAATAGTTTTCTGTTCTTATATCTCAAAAATGCCGCTCTGCAAAATGAAATTTAAAGTTTAGTAGATACCCATTAAAATACTTAAAATTCAGATTTTTTTAAAAATTCTCCCTTGAGATTCGATTATGCGTTAGTTAAAAGCCTCCTTAACCACAGCAAAGCTGTTCTCAAGAGAGGAAGGAAGGAGGCACCATTTAGTACGAAATTATAGTAACTGGGATTCTACGCACAAGGTGTGTCTCTACACCTTGCGCATAGAAACAGCGAAATTGAAAGAAGCTTACGAAAGACGATAAGGTTCGAAGAAGAAAGCTAAAGGTGCTGGAAAAGGCCAGCAACGAACCAGGAAAGATAGTTCTTAACAAACCAAAAAGCTTATTCTATCCCAAGCAAAAGCAGGCCTACCTAACCCTCAACTCGAGACTTCACATCTTCTTCCTGGGAGTGCTAATTTTCATTGATAAAATAGTCGTATCCCTTGATGAGATGAATATGGCTGAAAAAATAATAATGGATAAATTTCACAGAAAGGAAAGTTCACTCCATTGCGTGTTTTGAGAGACGTTCTTCACGATATCATTCATTAAATTTAAACAGGACTCACATCAAAACAAGAGTGAAGAATTATACGTATAAATGAAACCCAATTCCGTCATTAGAACATTAGGGTTTTAGCAGACTTTCCTGCACCCAAGTCAGCATTACAATGAAGACTTAAAGATTCCAGCAATAGCCCCTCTTCGTAATTATGGAATTATTTGTTTTCTTCGTAATGATGATATTATTTGTTCTCTTCGTAATGATGAAATTATTTGTTCACTTCGTAATGATGAAATTATTTGTTCTCTTCGTAATCATGAAATTATTTGATTTCTTCGTAATCATGAAATTATTTGTTCTCTTCGTAATCATGAAATTATTTGTTCTCTTCGTAATCATGAAATTATTTGTTCTCTTCGTAATGATGAAATTATTTGTTCTCTTCGTAATGATGAAATTATTTGTTCTCTTCGTAATCATGAAATTATTTGATCTCTCCGTAATTATGAAATACTTGCTCCAAAGGCGCAGCTTTCTATTTGAGTTTGACAGTATATTTCCTTCAAAAATGAACTGATAACATACGT
>JACJUY010015468.1:4576-15545 GCA_014220935.1 Platorchestia sp. MABIK | reverse complement strand
AAACTGACATGATATCTAATTGAGGTGAAGCTGACATGATACCTAATTGAGGTGAAACTGACATGATACCTAATTGAGGTGAAACTGACATGATACCTAATTGAGGTGAAACTGACATGATACCTAATTGAGGTGAAACTGACATAATATCTAATTGAGGTGATCACCCAGTCTAGTCACCCATGACCTGTTTTGATGACATGTTCAGTTGTAGCATGAACATGATCTGGCATGATCTGACAACATGTGAAAAGTTACTGATTTCTAAATTGCTATATTTTGCTATTAAAGCCACTATGACTGCATGTTTTAAAATTTCTTGGGTTAATATTTTATTCTGCATCTGTTATCTGAAATAAAAACATAATATTAAAAATGATTTAAGCTTTTATTGAACTAAAAACACCCCTTCAAATAGCCCTCGTACTCTGTATGTCCTTCACATTCTTATTTTTCTTCAATCTGCTTCGAAAAATGAATTCAAATTTCCGTTTCCGTACATCAAATCAGAATTTGGATAAAGCATTGGTGCTTTATTCATTGGGACGTTTTGTTGTTTCTGTTCACTCAATGAATAAATTCTACGACAGATTTTAAACTTCTGCCACTGCATGAGTGATTTTGATTGGCATGCTATTTCTTTTGATATGTGTATTATGCCATGCTGGAAAATTAGTAACTTAACTCGGTCAAACCATTTTTTCGAATTCAAATAAAAAGTTGTAACAGATTTATTGCTCTAGAACTCTGTATCTTAAAGAAATAAGAAATGAACCTACATAGAAATTAGCAGTCAATTCCTATTGGAGTAATGTATTATTGCGTACAATAGCCTGGTTAGTACCGATACTTATGTCAGTGCAATGCAGTATTAGGCACTTGAATTATAGTAACACATTCAATATTAGAACTAACTACACTTATTTTACGTTTCAGTAAGAGCGTTTAACTTAACTTTCTTCCCATGAAGTTAGTTATTAAAGTTAAGTATTAGTAAAATTAGTCCATAAAGTAAGTTAACTTGACAATTGAGCGAGTAAAGAAACTCGCTCAAGTAAGTGCTGTAATAGTAGTATTGAGTAGTAGTCAAACAAATCTACGAATTAGAAGCCATTTACTTAAAACCAAACCTCCACAAAAACGCTTTGTCCTCCGATCGCTTTGTCCTTTGTCCTTCACGGAAAGGTGTCGGCAGTTCGAATCCCGGCAGTGCCGCCCGGTCATTCTCCCGATTGGGAAAAGCGAGAACTCAACCACAATTCCCCACTCTACCCAGGTGTCTGAAATGGGTGTCGACTTGACCGAGGGTAACCATCATTGCGTCCTGGTGTTAGTTATGAGGCATTTGAAAAACCAATGAGCAAAATGGTACATACCAGGCTTGATTGATTGGAATAAAGCATCTTTTACAGTTTGGCACTCGCATCACTTAAAGTGAATGCAATGGGTCGTATTTCAATCTTAATTCGTTTCATTCAGTGGCCACGGTGGCCTTGTGATAAGGAGCACTCGCCGTACAAGTGAAGTTACTGGGCTGGCAATACCTAGCATTACCCGCTCAGTGTTCCTCCCCACTGGAATGAAATGAAAACTTAGCCGTAATTTCTTACTCGATTCAGGATTTTGAAATGGTACTGGCTCGCCCGGGAGGTGACCGCCACTGTGTCCTGCCAATAGATGTAGGACATTTGAGAAACCAATGTGAAAGATAAGACGTATCGTCAAGATTTAAATAAAACATCCTGTAACGTGTTCTTCAAATTTGTATTTACAGTTACCACAAATGTACCAAAGTAACTTTGGTTCTTTCTCTGACCGTCTTTCAGCTTTCGTAAAATATGGTGTGAGTAATAATGGTGCCTTCACCATTCTGTGCAGACTAGACGAAGGAGCGCATGCTGTGTACTACTACAACACCGAGACGGAGCAGAGCAGCTGGATACATCCTCTGGACTGCCTGCTCAGAGAGACCGTCACACTCAACAGGTCGTCTGCTAGTGCACGTTCAAGAGGTGTGTCACCATTTTGTTCGGTTCTTCTTGCGAATAAAGACTAACCGTCGATTAATTGGGCAGAATTGTTGACTGACAGCCATAAAGTTTTAGCTCAGCTTGGACTATGCCCTCAATATGGAGCTCTGTATTGTGAAATGTTTTATTCCAATCTCTTTAAAAACATATGAACAGGAGGATTTTCAAAAATGGGTCCAAAAGAATAATTAATAACATCTTTATAAATAAAAGAATTTTAAAAACAGAGAATTTATAAAATTCTGATGAATAATAGTTTTGTTAAATATGTTTGTAACCAAGATACGCAGTCTGACATGAAAATCACATTCAAATGAAAAATTCATACGATTCTAGCGTTACCCCAAAAATGACGAGCTCAACAAAAAAAGAACTCATCTTCCCTTTGGTATATCATTTTCACTCTGAACTATCACTCTTGGATATTTTGTTTAGAGATACCTTAACTGCTTAAACTAACCTAAATGTTCCAAGTCACACAGAGTGTCTTGTAATCCACGTGTGTTTGCAGGTCATTAAAGGGAGAGTTTACCGTGAAAAACCAACAATATACACCAGCCCAAGGTATCCATCGAGGAAGAATTCTAGCAAATTAGTTCTAATATCACCAGCGCCGTAATGAACAGCCTGAGTAATGATGCTGCTCGGCGCTCAAGGGGTTAGCACCTGAAGAATATTATGTTTCAAAAGTAATCAGAATGAAACTAATTTTATTCAGGAATGCATAAATACTTGTTTTTTCAAATTCATTCATTAATATTAGAGTTATAAAATATTCTTATAGGCTCCATATATAAAAATTACCCTGTATATGTCATATCCTGCACTAATTTTGCAAATACTAATCACCAGCTCCAGGACTCAATGGCGATTACTTCCGTCCAGACGGCACTCTTTTGAAAAATGTTAGGAAAGGAAACTGCTACTAGCTCTCTTATTTTTTCATCGGGAAAAACACCGGCTTCTCATTTGAGGGTTTCGAGCCCACTAATTTGTACACGAAAAGGAAACGCACTTAATCACCAGGGATGTGCCTTGCCTTGACCAGCCGACTCATGCTGTTGAATAGATCGACCTGCATGAACGTCTACTTAATAATTGCATGCTTGAATGAATCCCTCAATTAATAATGTGGAGAGTTTCATTTCCATGGAATGAATTTAAGGAATATGTCCTTTTTGTTTGGCGCACCTAATTACTATAGAGTCAAAAGTAATGAGTGAGCTGGTTACTTGGTTCAGTGTGTGAGGAATAATGAAGTGGAGTTCACTTTGAGGGACTAACTCAGTATGTTGGTACTAAACAAAGATGGAGAATTGTGTTTACGACTTTCGTGATAATTACTTGAAATATATTTAAAAACAATCTTAATGATGAGTAGTCCATGAATATACATTGTTAAAACACTTAAACTCTATTTTCGACTCATACTTTGTGAAGACATTTACTAACCACAACAGTTTTCATTCAGAAATAAAACAATAAAAGATTCATTCAATACAGGTTATTAACGTGCCCTTAACGTGCGTAACTTCGTAATTTTGCCTCGAATAGTAATGGATAAGCAACAATCACTTTGTTTTATATACGTATTAACAAACACGTAAGCATCGTCAGTGTTAAGGAATTTCTACCCGATAGTCAAAAGGTATAAATTTTCAGGTGAACCTGAACAGCCTAGGGTAATTGAATTGATTACTAGGTGCACCTCAGTGAGAAAAGATGCTTCTTTAAGTGATGTTACGAGAGACACAAAACAAATTGTAGTGCTATGATAGCCTGGAATGTGAAAATCCAGAGCAATACTTGAGAGTTGGAAGCTCTCTTCTCTAGTAACTCGTATCGTTGAGAAGATAGTTCAAGTTGATAAAAATTGATATTTTTTGTGAGCAGAATCTCCAACGACTGGAAGCTCAACATCTCCAAGTAAATCAGATACAAAAACCGGACGCGGGGCACCCTCTCGTCACTGCACGACCAACTTATACCAACAATCTCTTCAACAGAAGAATCTTGTAGTTGTTGACCAACCCAAAAATGCGTTTTCTGTTGCATACGAGCTTGCAAAAGAGTCCATAGATGAAGATTATCTAAAGGGTAAAGAATACAATAAAGCTGCGACCCTCTACAAAGCTAAGCCTCCTCAAAGTACCGATATCAAAGATATTTGTATGCAAAGGTCCGACACAGTCGGTGCGAGTGACGATTCCAGCAAGAAGCCATTGACTGGGGGGAGCCTAGAACAAACGTCTTCCAGCACTCCAGCAGCATTGCCTTCAAATACTGTAGCTCAGACGGGAGCTTTACTGGATAAGAAGTGCAAAATTTTGACTCAAGCGGAAGATATAAAGGGTAACGAGGAGAGAACGTTGGAAGAGACTGAAACTCTAAAACATAACAATACTGAAAGTGAATCATATGCCGTGAGAAATTCAAATCATGAGAAGCTTGGTTTAAATATGAGTAGGGCAGAAGCGGATGGAGAAAGCGATCCTAGTTACGTGGAGCACTGGACTGTAGGAGTTCAAAAGTTGCCTGTGAAGAATATTCAAAGCCATGGTTCATTGCAGATAAAGTTCGTACTCGCTGAAAAGGAAGATTTGGTGGATTCTGCTCGTCGTGAGAAAAAAGTCAAAATTCTAGAAATCTCACGAGCTGAAAATCCCGAACAGTTCCCACAAGTGAACGTGAGCCTACACTCTGTCAACGAAATCAATTCGGCCTCGCAATTTACCCCATCTACTCCTGAAATTGAGGATAAAAATCTTGAGAATATGAAGAAAAGCCTTCCTCTGGGACCTATTCCATCGAAAGGTCAGACGGGCATCGGCTCTCAACTAAGCCCTCTGCCCCAGCCTCAAAGAAGACAACTCGGCAAATGTCTGCAGTCACTAGAGGTACATGAAATCTGTTCTTTGAGGTAAGATTTAAAACTGTTTTAGGTGAAGTTTATTGCTCAACTGAAGATTTTTTCATTAAAAAAATGAATATTTGTAGGTATGTTCTACCGTAAGTGGATGAGTATTGCTATTTTTTGTATTTTGATTGTATTGGCATTTGCCATTAATTTCAAATGCAGTGTTGAAGAGTTCATGTTCCACCGTCGCCACCAGAGAGGGACTCCGGGCTGTTATAGAAAGGGGCTTCGAGCTTGCAAAAGTTAACATAACAAGCTTATGTTATAAATAACTTTACTGTTGGCCATTTTCGGTGGTGAAGCGACGTATATAATAATAATAATAAAAGTAATAAAGTTGGTTCTCCAGGTACAGACGTCGCAGGAGACGTCATCATTGACGTCACTAGGAGGCTCCCTGAAACCTCAGCAGTTGGTAACGCTGGTGCCTCCTGTGACGTCACGAATGCCTCTCCCAGCCAATCAACAAACGGGTGGTCTTGTGCCGCCAATCATCAAGAAACCGAAACTAGGGCTCACAGCTGGTAAGGAGATTTCTGATCGTAAGCACATCCATAATGCTAATAAATTTTATATTCTACATGTACTGGTATACCAAAATTTGTGATCAACATTGGAAATGAAACGACGTTAAAATTTTTATATGTCATTGCAATACAAAACAACAGGCACAGGAGTTAGAGAAAAATACTCGAAAATTATTTCTACCAGCAAATTTTTTTCGTT
Organism: Platorchestia sp. MABIK; assembly: GCA_014220935.1. NCBI lineage: Eukaryota > Metazoa > Arthropoda > Malacostraca > Amphipoda > Talitridae > Platorchestia > Platorchestia sp. MABIK. Next base: position 9,872 of record JACJUY010015468.1, on the reverse strand, counting down.
GGAACGGAGATAAGTACAACTCTAGGAATGAGACAAAACGCAACCAGACAGAATAGAGCGTGCATCCACCTAGAGTACTCCTCATTTCTCGCCATCATTTTTAAGAGTAAAATAGTGCGAGCGGTAAAATTTGTAATGACGGACGCATTCCTCAAGTAATTTCAAAAATAAAAGTAAACGCAATTTCCTTAATAAACCATTGGTGTGTAAATTTATTTACAAATTTGTTTGTTGTCTGCTTCTTCCGTCTCTCTGTGACACTCAAAAGGATGCTAATGACCGTATCTGTAATGCGAGTTTCACAAGTGCACAAGTACACAAGGGTATTTTTATCGCGAGTACCATTAGAATGGATATATTTGTTTGTCATTCCCAATCAGAAAATTTATTTAAAGGAAATATTGCATCCCGTCATTTTTGACGGGCCGTGAACACTAGTACATGTTATAATTATGCTCGTGTTCCACCTGTCCGCGCGTGCGTCCATCGCTCGGAACGTAACGCTGTTATTGTTACAAAAGGAGAAACAGGATGCGATTTGAGCTTCACGTGGTCTTATCGTTTCGGTTGACAGTCGTTAGCAACTCAACTGTTATTAGGTAAATTTGAAATAATGTGTGAAGAGGTAAAAGTAGGTGAAAAAAGGGAGAGCTAGGTGGGTCTTGCATAAGTTATTGGAGGTTGTATTAGGATAGGACGGTTAAGTTAGGTTATAAACAGATAGGTTAGGATAAAATAGCATAGGAAAGGTTAGGTTACGATAAATTAGGATAGGCTAGATTAGGTTAGGTAGGAATATACTAAAATAGGTTATAATCGGAAAAGTAAGGATAGGTTAGGATAGACTTAAATTGGGTTAAAACGTCAGTTTAAGTTAGGAGAGGTTAGGGTCGGGTGAAAGAAGTGACTGAATTTTTTCAGGAGGCGAGCGAGCTAAACGATATCTCAGATCATGGAATTTCCACTGGTCTTGCTAGTTTGGTATGGAACGGGGAACCCAGTTAACCTGCACGAAAGCTAAATTGAGATGTGCGTGGGAAGAATTTTAGATATCAGAACAATCCAAAAGAGTATTGCATTAGAGGTGAAATTAAAGAGAAAATGAGCAAGGAAAAAATTATGTTCATATTTTGAATTGGTGGGAATGGGCAGAATTTAAAATTTGTAGACTGTTTGTTATATAGCGCCTTGAAAATTGATATGTGAATCATAATTCTTAATATTGAATTCAAAACTTTAATGGGAAAAGTTTAATTTTTTGGGGATTCATTTTCTCCACATTTTACCGCTCAAGCTCCAGGAGATGCTTTCGCAGTCAGGTTTTCGTACGCGTAGCTGACGTATGAATGTTCTCCTGGTTAAAAAAATGATATTCAAATGTTTCAGTTCACATAATTTACTCTTATAAAGAGTGGTAAGAATTATTACCAAATTTATCTAAACACAGTTAAATATTTGGATAAATTGTGACGGATCGATATAATTGAAGTGGAAGATATATTGCGTCGCTAGCTATCGTGAGCTACACCTCAGCGAAGCTACAAATGTGTCATCTACTGCAGACTAGTGATTAAACAATTTCTTCACCTCAAGTGATACAGCATTAGATTGTTTCTTAAGTCTAGTACAACAAACCCATTTGAGTAGAGCTGCTTGGGGGCCCGAGTACGTTCTAACTGAAAATATTAGCATGTATGAATAAAAGGAGAGAAAGTGTGTCGTATCAATCGAATTAGACCAATATTTTGTAAAGGAGCTTCTTAATTGATCGATATTTTTTTATCAGTGATGACCATAAAAAGCAATACCTCAGGAACGTCGAGAACTGGAGGCGGCGACTTGAAAGGACCTCGAGTGGGCTTCTCCACCACCACGGAGTACGAGACGACTGATGAGGAAGAAAACGACAGTTACTATGAAGAGGTGAAATTCAGTTATTGTACGAGGCAATTGAATCATACACTTAAAAAACATGTATGAGGAAATTTTTGAACGCCTCGTAAAATGTCACGAACTTGAAAGTGTTAGTAAAATATTAATGAATAAACTGCGCTCTTTCATGGTTGTTCGAGGGTGAAATTTGTTCGCTGAAGTTTTGAAGTTTTAACTGGGAATGGGGGGATAAAGTCTTCTATGCTCATCTTGTGCAGTGCTCACATTCTGGTGATATTAAAGAAGCAAAGGGAAAGATTGTGAGTCGCAGTATTTAATTACGGAATCATTTTAGGTCAGATCTAAATTTTACGTTAACCTGACATACTTTCACTACCAACGCTACAATCTCAACGTATTCTTTGGTGAGCACACAAAACAAAAACAGTTTAAAATTTGTATACTTCAAAATTCATGACATTTCTACTGTGTAGCATAAAATGTAACGTAAGATTTATAAATTTTGCAAAAATAATTTCTTTCTTTATTACAACTTCACACAAATCTGAAACGATCACATGAAAATAAATTCCATGAAAATTAAAATCACTCTCACTATCAGTAGACCTCTCACAATCAGTGGTGTCAAATACATTGTGAAGGAAAAGGAGAATGCAAAAATACGAGGTGGGCCGAAAGAAGTACACACTCTTCAAATTGCAATAACCTATTTTCTGTTTGGCGAAGAAATAAATACAACCAACAACGGAAAGCTGAGATCATTGTAGTTTACGAGTGTCATTTTTTCTCATAGTCTTCGCAATCCCAATGTTAGCTTTGGTTTTCCCTGTTTGAGGTAGTCCACATCGTTCTTTGTTCCAGCTCTGAAGAGTTCCTTCTGCTGTCCACCACTCGAGATTCTTGCAAATGGTTATCTAAGTCCGCACGAAGCTATCAATCTTGTGGAACCTCATTATTGTTTCAATTCCGAGTTTGCGAGTCTCATTTCTTCCTAGAGAAACTTACGTTGGTGCAGAGTTAGTTGGCCCACATTTAGGTGAGAGAGTGAGAATGTTAAGAAAGAGAGCATTAATGTACGATGGTAGCATCAATATTCAAATGACCGGTATAATACGTAGATACATACTCTAAACCAAAATTTACTCAGCTTTCCGATAGTGGTTGTCAATACTTTTCCTCTCAATAGAAAATACAGAGCGTCCATAAAGTCTCTTAACCATTTCAAAAACCTATTTAAATGCAACTGATAAGATATTTCATGCTGATTTGTTCTACTGCATTCAGCTGAAAGTTTTTTTGCCTTATTTAATACAGTTCTACGTGGGCACCATTAGTTGCACGCAGCACATCAAGACGGTGCTCGATTTCTTGCCATGTTCGCTATAGCATAGCCTCATCAATTGTGGCAATGGCACGAATTGTCTATCACAATCCCTGTCTTCATACATTTCTTGGGCCATACACGCATTACAGGACGTCACGGTAGATGAAATGAGGTAGGGTCAACCAGTCTTGTTTTTGTCGACGTTGTGGCAATGCTGACGTCATGCCAACGAACCAATAGCAGCGTCCATATTGCATCAGGTAACATTGTTAGCCCAAATCTGGCACCACTATTGGCCTAACGACATGTTGCAATAGTGACGTCACACAGTTCGTTTGAAATGAAGCCTTTCTATTGGCAAGCTAAACAAGAAAAGGNGAAATCGAAGAAACCTCCTCATGTAAGTTTCTGGGCATCATAATAGATGAACATCTGAGCTTCAAAGAGCACATCGCTCATATTAGTTCTAAATTATCAAAATCCATCGGAATCCTAAATAAAGTTAAAAATTTCCTGCCTGAAGCAGCTTAACAAATGCTCTACCGAACGCTCATTTCTACATACTTGCAATACGGAATAGAAGCCTGGCACGGATCTGATAATAATAAAACCAACAAAATTTTTACTCTGCAAAAAAGAGCTATCAAAATGGTAAAGAACCTAGAATATAATGCTCACACAAATGATTCATTCAAAAATTTAGAAATACTTGAACTTTCGGATCTCTACAATATCTCCATCTTCAATTTCATTTACATAACACTAAAAAATTATGGCGACCATAGCCTAAAACAATTATTAACTGCGCAAGCTGGTCATCACGAGCATTCAACCCGAAATAGATATAAATTCATGCTTCCCTATTATTCAAAGGCCCGGTCGCAACACAGCATCCTCTTCGTTGGAACTAAAACTTGGAACTCAATACCTACGGAGATCCGTGAAAGTAATTCTTACAAAGTGTTCAAAAGACATCTTGAATCTCACTTCCTATCAAAATACTACTCGTGTAAGACCACCAAGTCACATCTTGCCTCCTACATGTCTGGTCCTAATAATGTGATTTGCCATAGGTAACATACCGATCTTCAGTCTGCTCTTAATTTTTTTATCGAAAATATTGTTAAATATAACCAATTTGACCTATATTGTAAAATACAGCATCAAATATCAAGTCAATTATCTCATTGATCAGTCTATTGCGAAACTAGGTTAAGTGAATTAGGTTAAAGATTATTGTACACCTTACAATAATGTGACGGTAGGATGCCCTAGAAGTCGCTGAACTTGTTCGGGCTCACAGGTAGCTATACTCTAGTTTGACCATTGTATTAGCCTTAAGAAACATTCTACCTATCACCTGTGGTAAATAAATTGTTTAAATTGTTTAAATTTCAAAAACTAATGTGTGCTATGACAGGCATCAATTTGATTGAAATGAAACAACTTTTTTTCATGACCAAGTTTACAACTCCATTGAGTATGTGGTGGCTGGTGTTAGTTACAGAGCACATTTTGCTCACCTTGGATCAGAGGTGGTCATGTAAGGCTTTACCATATACGCACAGTTACGAGTACATGTGAACAGTTGAGTTGGACGGCAATATTTGCAGTATTTCTCATTGCAACGCCCCATCTTCTGTAAAATAGGAATTATTCTGTCGAATACCTACTCTACAAAAAACTAAACAAGCCCAAATTTGTCAAATTGATGTCTGTCACATTTCTAAACGAATGTTCATCATTGCATGTAAATCATTAGGGTTAATTGAAAGATAACCTAGGCTTGATAGTTTGTTTCCTGTCGGCTTCCTGAATGGGGATGTTGACTCAAAGTATCTGCAGTGATGAGTTAGAACAATCTTTAATCATCTAAGTACCACGCACGAGTGGGCTTCAGATCGAATATGACATATTTAAAATAGTGATTATTTTTCCCATCTCTCTAAAACGCTAGGCATCTATTGTAACTGCCATTCAGATCTGCTCTTAGCATTCATGGGTAAATTTGCTGGGTAAACTTTTTGTTAAAACAAGCTGATGTCGGACCATCGGATCAGCTTCGGACCATCGGACCAT
>JACJUY010015466.1:0-13267 GCA_014220935.1 Platorchestia sp. MABIK | reverse complement strand
GGTACGCCAAGCCCCTCCACACCGAGAACTCGGTCTCCTTGTTAATGCAAATTAATGAGGGGTAGGACCGAACCTTATCTCGTGACAAAATCATTTGTCGGTGAAAGTTTAATCATCCTTTTCCTTGGGCTTTTCAATTTACTGTCCATTTTAAACCTGCGTTTTTTTTTATTCTACGAGAGATATATCAATTCTTGTAAATACTGCAAGTATCTAAATTCGATGCATGTATGAGTCAAAACCTTAACACTGTTAAACGCTCAAGTTCAGTCCAAATTTAATAGCCCAATGCCAAAAAAAAGATTAAATCCGTTTACTTGGTAGCTAATGCAAGCCTTGAATCGTAGAGTACCATACAGGTACGACTCGGTAGGCTGCTTGATGAGTCATTCATATTTTTCTTATAAATAAAATCGTTCAATCTAAAAAAAATGATATTAGAGTAGAAAGGACATTTAACAATTCTTGAAAGATAGACACATAGTTAAAAGTCGCGTATCATAGAAACGAATTTTATTTTTTGATTTATTACTTACATCCACAGCAAGCAGTGGGATCTGTAAGTCAATTTTTTCAGCAATGCCGAAGAGAAACGAACATTTCTTTCCACTCAAAAATTCACGGCGACTTTCAGTCGTTACCCTCAAAGGTCGGGGAAATTTGATGGGTCGGTAATTGGTTTTCTTTTCAGTGGTGCAATTGAAGGATGAATATTGCATTTCAATGAGTAGTTTACAAAGTATGTCAGTCATAACCCCCTTATTTTGCTCAAATTGAACAGATCGGGACAGAACGCTCAGATCTTGAATGAGAGCACTCATAACGCTAAACTTAAACACTTAACGTGCCGTATGACCCATCGATGGGTCGTGCTTAAGTTTTTCTCGCTACGAAACTACCCATCGATGGGTCGTTTCAAAATTTTTAACAATCTTTTAAAATTAATGGTATTCAATAGACCCAGTTCATGTTTGGTATTTGTAAAATTGCTAACAACTTTTGACTTAAAATTTAAGTTGAATTTTGAACTTCAATTTAACCCATCGCGGTTACGTGTTAGAACAACTGTCGTCGAATTCAGTGCTCAAGCCAGACGGCTTCAAACAGCAATTATGACCAAGGTCAGGGTGACCATTATGCGACGCTTGCGCCTCTGTGATTGTAATCTGTGGGGCACAACGTCTGCTCATGAGTAATTCTGTGCAATATTTGGCACAAGTGTGCTTATTTTTCCTGCTGTTGGAGGGCTGGCCGATAGCATGAGCATAATTTGGCCCTTAGTTGGTAAAATTACTGTGAGGTTTCGAGCCTCCCATTTCTGCCACAGCCTCTTGGAGCTGAGCTCGAATATGATGCAGGGTGAGGGACTTTAGCATACAACCGTCCACAGTTCTTCATTCATGTTATTTTTAGACATGCGTTCTTAAACTTTAAAGAATTTAATCAAGGGAAATATTTTCACGTTTTTCTCACGATTTTCATTTCAGCATTTGACATGGGTATTGATACTCATGTAGTTTTGTCAACTAATGACATAAATGTCTAGGTTCTAATTACAACAACAGCAACAGCTAATTATGCTCACCAATTTTATGAAGGCATCATCTGTTGCTTTGAATCCATTCACAAAAAGTTATTTTCAAATTTAAATAAAATTGTGCATGACATTTTCCGGCAAAGCCTTTCCACATTGAAGCATCCCCGGATCATTTGTTTTTATTCGAGTCGCGTCAGAGTGAAAACCCTCTACCGAAAATTGAGCTTTCCTTTTCTTTTTTCCTGTACCGCTCAGTAATTAACATTACCTGGTTAGCAATACAAGCTAGCTTTTTATACATTGTATTCAATTTTTCGAGAGATTTAATACAATTCGTTGTGTAGAAAGCGAGCTGCGTCGTTTTTGCAGGTCCAATTTGCAATTGAACTTGGTTCAATTTTTATTTTATTTCAGAGCGATTTTGAATCTTTAAAGCAGTCACTCATGTTCGGATCAGCGTTTAAATCAAGCGGATTATCTTTAGCAAAATACTTGTCATCCAAGTTCACCACAGTTCATTACACAGGTTTCTTATTCATGCGTCATACTGATCATAAAACTGAGTGTACAGGTCGCAGAAACCATGTGTGTTTGTTCTGGGTATTCGACAGTTTTGCTCGGCAGAAAAATGCATTAATTGCTTATAAAAATTAAACGCTTCGTATTGTACTGCACCGGAGAGAAAGCAAGAATGAATAAGCAGAAATAACTATTCATAAAACAAATTACGCAACTATACTGAAATTCATTCGAGAAAAATTCGTGCTTATTTGATAGGTGTTGCTATGGAATTGCTTGTTGGGGTACTGTTTTGTTGTGAATTTATAAACGTATCTGCTTTTTGTGGCGACTACTTGATGATAACGAACAGAAATAGCATGCTCGGCCCTTGTTTTTCAAGTCCGTTTTTCCTGTTCAGATTAAATGAATTCAATTCCAAACGTCCCAGTCTTAACGAACAGAAATAGACTCCTCGGAGCTTGCTTTTCATGTCTGTTGCTTTCTTTTTAGATTGAACGTATTCATTCTCGTGCTTCAATTTTAGGACACACAAGCTCAAGTAAAAAAAAAATCTAAAAAAGGAATAACATAATTTAGCAGAAGCATAATTACTGTTGCTCAAAAGCGCTCAATTCCAGACTACGTGAGACGGAATAAATGCGTCAGACTCCTTCATTTCACCAATCGACTTTCATAATTTTTCACATAAATTCCCGTAGAATAAAGTTCGTTCACTTAATGTGAGTCTAATATTGTTCGTTTACTTTCTAAGAACTGCAATTAAAAAAAACTACGGAAAATGGTTACGTAGTAACAGGTCCTTAATACAACTGAGGTAAAATAAATCAATTTAGGGGAAAAATCCATCTAAGAAGTGTATAAGATTCAAATCGTTAGTAACATTTGAAAGTGTGCGTCCGATTCATACTTCATTTTAGGTTTATTCTCGACTGGTGAAGTGTTAATAGTACATGGTTCAGCTATTTCGCCGCCCAATCGTAGATCACCATAGTTTAGTTACAAAAATAAAATCATGTGTATATTCATCATGTACTACATAGTAAGTCTACCAGAACAAAATACGTAGTCAGGTCCAGAAGAGCGACCGCGATCGTCCATTGATGAGATAGTTAGTTATCTCTTATGGATAGAAAGACAGTAACTCAAAAATGTCAGTTCCTTCAAATCGTGCCTTTTTGTTTTGTAATAATTACGCAAAAGAAAGAGCTTCTATTTGGTAAATATAAACTTCGTATCCGAGACTAAAACTCGCACCCAGCTCGTGAATCACGCTCTGATTTCCCAAAAATTATTTCCGAAGGAAGTAGTTGAAATCGCAATAATTTTTCGCCTCAAATTGCTGATGGAGATACCGGCAATTGCTGTTCTAAGCCTTGAAGTTTATTAACACGAAGTTGTAATATACTTGAGGAAAGAAGCCTGTCCATTTTACTTGAGAACAGTTTTTTTTTGCATTCACTGACAGCAGAAAATTTCTCTGGATTTTTCAAAACTTGGCGCTGTCTTTCAATTCTGATAGCCACGTTGTAAGAATTTTAATTTTTAGGCATCTCATTTGGGAATTTTTCATCAGGTAAAATGGCCTTCACTTGTTCCGAGAACTAGTTTCTCATTTTCATCAAAACCGAAAAAAAATGTTGAAAATCTTGAATATTTCCATTTATACATTTCTCCTTCAATTTCTCCACATTGATCAAAGATGTCACAAAAATGTTGAGTGAAACAAATCACGCGACGTTATTCTATAAACCAATGAGTTTTGATTGTTCATGATACCACATGGAAGCAACGAAAAGAATCAGAACATCATTTTCAAAATAAAAATGTAAGGTTATCTCTGGCTGATAACCCTATTTATTTTGAAACATCGAAGACGCGGCTTTTAACTTTACCTTAACAGTAACATAAGTTACAGGTTGCGTTATCTATAAATTCTTAACGCTTAATGATTAATGATTATATGATACATTAACTAGTGTACACGGCCCGTCAAAAATGACGGGATTCAATATTTTCCTTGAATAAATTTTCTAAATGTGGATGACAAACAAATACAGGGTGTTTCAGTACAAGAGGTACAAAATTGCACACCAAGTAGAAAATGGACAAGTAAACACTTTTTCTTCTATGAAATTTTCCGAAAAAAGTAGGGTTTTTGAAATATTAGCGGTTCATCGTTTTAAAGGAAGATATTTAGTTACACAATTACTCGCAATATTTATTTTGAATTCACTTCCTAAAATTGTTCAAAATGTCTTCCACCGACATCAATGCACTTTTCAAATCTTAAGTTTTAACGACTTCAGCATATTAAGATACACGTCTGGCATTTCAGAAATCTCCCCAGCAGCCACTGCAATTCTGGCCACGAGATCTTCCTCAGATTCAATGGGTGTAGCATAAACAAGGCTCTTAATGTGTCCCAAAAAAAAAGAAATCGAGTGGAGTCATTTCAGGAGATCTAGGAGGCCATGCAACAGGACTATTTCGCCCGACCCACCTATTAAGTAATTGACCGTTCATGTGATTTCGGACACTAATATGGTAGTGAGCAGGAGCACCATCATGCTGGAGCCACATTCTTCTTCTTATTGCAAGTGGTAGATCTTCGAGTAACTCGGGAAGTATTTCTGCTAAAAAACTCTTTAATTATTCTCGTTGAGAGACGATGGTATAATTTGAGGTCCAATAATTTTGTTATGATTGATGCTAACCCAAACATTAACACTGTACCGTTGCTTGTACGAATGTCCACGCACGATATGAGGGTTTTCAAGAGCCAATTCATGTTCATTATGGGAATTGAACACTCCCTCACGAGTTAATAAACAATGCACGTTCGGAGATGTTAGGTTCTTGCAATTCTTTACAAAAGTACCACTCTGTAAATTGCACTCGTAGTTCATAATCTCGAGGATTCATTGCTTGAACTCTTTGAAAGTGGTGTGGATGGAAATTATTAATATTCATGATTCTCCAAACACTACAGTGGCCCTGTAATCCCAGAGCTGCTGCAACTCCATGCGTGCTAGCCCTTAGTTAATGACGAAAAGAATCTAGCACAGCCTCTTCAACATTTTTATCACATGGGCGTCCAGTTTCTCTTTTGTGAATTTCGAAATTATCATTATCACGTAGCCTTTGGTGTAAATTTGTAAACATTCTATGACCAGGTATGTATCGGTTAGGATACCACTCTTGATTCAGCCTCGCTGCCTGTCTCGCATTGCCATTAGCAGCACCATAAGCAAGGTGTATATCTGCCATTCCAGCATTTGTTCGGTTCAAGTGACCGGCGTCGTGGTTTCTTTGAAACTGAACAGTGTCAACAAGACAAACAAGAAGTAACATGGTAGCACGATCTGGAACATTCTGAAACCTTCTAACTAAAGATTTTTGACTAAATACCACTAAAACTAAATTTTTTTATTGTAAGCTCTCATAGAATAGAAGTATTTGCAACGTTAATTCATAATTAATATTGCAAATACTTGTGGAATTTAATGTCATCCTTTAAATCAATAAACAGCTAAACCTCAAAAACCCGAATTTTTTGCGGAACATTTTATAGAAGAAAAGTGTTTATTTGGCAGTTTTCTACTTGGTGTGCAATTTTTTACCTTATGTTCCTAAACACCTTGTACAAATATCCATTCTAACAGTACCGGCGATTAAAATATTCTTGTACTTGTGCACTGGTGAAACTCTTATCACAGAAACGGTTATTAGGCATCCTTATGAGCGTGACAGAGAGACGCAAGAAGCGGACACTAAACGAATAAATAAGCACACCAAGGGTACTATAAGGTAAGATTATTAGCATTTCAACACACGAGTCCTGTGAACAGAGCATGGCTTTATCAGGCTAAATTTATTTCTGCCTGAGTCTTGGTACAACTTGCGACCGCGACTCAGCCAGTGACTGAGGCGGCAGTTGCTAGACAGCGTGGCGCCCCTCGCGTCATTTCTGGGTAATGATGCACGCAGCTGATGCACGCAGCTGATGCACGCAGCTGATGCACGCAACTGATGCACGCAGCTGATGCACGCAGCTGATGCACGCAGCTGATGCACGCAGCTGATGCACGCAGCTGATGCACGCAGCTGATACACGCAACTGACGCACGCAGCTGATGCACGCAGCTGATACACGTGACTGACGCTCGCAGCTGATGCACGCAGCTGATGAACGCAGCTGATGCACGCAACTGATGCACGCAGCTGATGCACGCAACTGATGCACGCAACTGATGCACGCAACTGGTGCACGCAGCTGAAGCACGCAGCTGGCGCACGCAGCTGATGCACGCCACTGATGCACGCAGCTGATGCACGCAGCTGATGCACGCAGCTGATGCACGCAGCTGATGCACGCAGCTGATGCACGCAACTGATGCTCGCCACTGATGCACGCAACTGATGCACGCAGCTGATGCACGCAACTGATGCTCGCCACTGATGCACGGAGCTGATGTACGAAGCTGACGCACGCCACTGATGCACGGAGCTGATGCTCGCAGCTCTGCTATCGCCTCTCCCCCGTCAGTTGTTGCCTCCATTGCAAATTCTCCCCTCACATCACTGCGTCGCTGTCGTGTTGCACGGGCGTGACTTTTGCAGCTTTTATTGAAAAGCTGTTGGAAGTTTCTTATCGTTTTCCACTTTTCTCTATTCTGATTTAACAGTGCGGTGAAAAGAAAGGCTAGCCTATTCTTTTCGGATTTGGACTCGGGCAAAGTGTAGGTATAAGAAAGAAAGCATTAAAAATGATATCTATAACTATACAAATTTATTTTTCAGTCGTTCAAAGGTTTTCATGAGACAAAGCTCATTGCACTACACAAGCTTCCAGTGCCAGTTCAAAACTGATCATGTTCCCGTATTGGTCTCAATTTGGCCGCAGTAATTCTGTGATCCAAATCTTGCGGTACTCAGTGTTATGCATAAAACGCAAGTCAAATTTTAGCAAGCAATTGAGCTACAGAAAGTGGTGGGCACAAGTGAGTGTATTTTCTGGCATTGTATATGAAAATTCAGAAATATTTATTCACGATGGCATCCCACTCTACAGAAGGAATAACTTCATTGTTGTCAGATGTCTTCGAACAAATAAAAAGAAATACTTGAAAATTTAAAAATCCTCAAAATGTCTTTAGTGCGTAGTGTTTGTTCATGAATTCATTTTTCAATCATTTATCTTACGTATGAAGGAGGACTGGTTAATGTCCGGACTTAATTTCTTGTCCCTCTGCCTTTGTATGTTAAAGACTACAAAATGTTTCTTGTCCCTCTGTGGGGATACCATATATCCTATTGAAATGATTCCTAATGGAGCGCAATTCAGTCGAAAAAAATACCTATTTCTACATACGATGCGACGTCGCACTGAGATGAAAATCCATCGAATACAACAAAAACTGGATAGGTGGAATCGTCGAATAAAGTGCATAACATGTGAGCTTACCTGAATCAAGTTAATGGTCAATATTAGCCTAGTATCTCTAACAGGAAAACATTACACGTATCTAAGCTGTTTTCAAAGAGAAGAAATAAATGACACGAGGAACTTGATGGCGAAGCGTGAAGCCTACGCACAGCATATGCTCAGTGGGCACAGTAGGCCACACAAGTCCAACATATATCCGCAGGTCGAAGGCGTGCCTCTCTTTCATTAGGCGAAGGCGACCCTCTATCACTCCGTCTTTTACTTGCCTCGTAAACCAAAGTGCGCACACGCACGCTACGCCAAGCCTCCCATGTGGACTTGTCAACTCAACCCAACATTTTCTGTGTTGTGCTTGTGGTTCTACGGGAATTTCTATATTATGGATGTGATTCTATGGGATTTTCTATGCAATGGTTGTGGTTCTATGGGATTTTCTATGTTATGGATGTGATTCTATGGGATTTTTAATGTTATGATTGTGGTTCTATGGGATTTTCTATGTTATGTATGTGATTCTATGGGATTTTCTATTTTATGGTCGTATTTCTATGGGATTTTCTTTGTTATGGTTGTGGTTCAATACGATTTTCAATGTTATTGTCGTAATTCTACGGGATTTTCTATCCTATGTATGTGGTTTTACGGGTTTTTCTATGTTATTGTATTGGTTCTATGAGATTTTTTATGCCATGGTTGTTGTTTTTTCTTAGAAAGAAGCATAAGAAAATTCGCAATGCACTCAACTTTAAAAAAATGTTAAGCGAATCGTAAGGTGTTCCTCTAAATGCTCTCTAGCTACATTTAAAGAGTAATACGCTGATGAAAAAGGCTTACATGTATAGTACGTCACGGAGAGGGGCACGTAAGTCTTTATGTTACACTTAATCATTCTTTTCGGGCATTCGTGTCATATAGACAAGTTGAGCATTCCTTTCAGGTTTTCGTATCGTATAGACCAGCTGATATTCTTTTTAGGTGTTCGTATCCCATAGACCATTGATCATTCCGTCCAGGCATTCGTATCGTATAGTTAAACCAAACATTCCTTGCACGAATTCGAACTATAAAGAAGAGTTGATTTACCTTTCAGGCATTCGTATCGTATAAATCAGCCGATCATACCTATCAGGCATTCGTATCATAAGGACAAGCTGATTATTCTTCTCAGGCATTCGTACTAGACCAGCCAACGCACGCAGTCGGGGCCTACAAAATATTAAAGAACGCTCGTACGAAGAACGCTCGTAAAACTTGCTCTTGAGTCGTAACAGAACTTCAAAGGAGCGTCATTAGTAGAATTCTTGTACGATTGCTCTCCAATTATACCTTTGGACAGCAAGCTTCATATACAAAAGAATAAAAGTTTTCGCTGTGTTTGAACACCTGTGTAAAACATTAGAGTGTGCTGCATAAGGATTTAGTGCGCAAAAATCAAATTCAAAATTATCTCTAACTTGAATGTGCATTGGAACACTTTTAGGTGTTAGACAAAACAGGATTTGCTCTCATTGCTGGATATGAACCAAATGCTTTATAATGTTCAATGCGAGTGTAAGGGGACACAACCATGAAATACATTAAAGTTTCACTCACTCGAGGATATTGCTGATAAAATTCACTGTGAACATGCTCTTTTCATTAATAAAACAGCATTATGGTCACTAATTTTACCATAGCGAAGATTGGATGTCCTCATTACATCATTTGTATTGCCAATCATAATTTCAGAATGTAATCGGAAGATAAAATGGTTTGAATGCTACGAATTTTAAGATAAGTATGCCTCGTAGACTGTATGGCCTAATTACATCAGATTTGTTTGCCAATCATAATAGCAGAATGTGATCTGAAGATAAAATAACAACATGCTCAAGAATTTCAACATAGAACGGTAAAATTTTGGCAGGTTGTACGGTCTCATGACATTATATTTATTTTAATGTCATAAAATCCGAAGGTGATTGAAAGATAAAATAGTTTGAATGCTCACTGATTTTAACGTGAGCCCCGTATATTGTACGGTCTCATGACATCATATTTATTTGCCAATCATGGTATAAGAATGTGATCAGAAGATAAAATGGTTCGAGCGTTCATGTAGTCAGACCGTGAAAATTTCATATCACGTATTTTTTGTTGGAAAAATTGAAAACTCAATTTCTAAGAGTAATAAGTAAACTCAAAATGTTCGTACTTCAAATGAACATAAATTTATAAGCTCATTAATCGTCGAATAATATTGTTCTGCTCTCACCCTAAGCAATATACGTTGAGAATGAAACTATTATTCTCGTCTTTTTGGAGTCTGATAAGTGGTAACGTCTCTTGAAAAAATGGCTTTTAAATGGGGAAATTAAGAATTTGAAAATGAAAGATTTGAAATTCGGTACATTGATTGTTTAACTTCCACCGACTTAGATTGCTGTCAATCTTTACGTAGACGAAGAGGTACACCTATAATCATAATTCCAGGAAATCACCTGTATTCATGTTTTTTAGCGTATCTTCAATTTAGTTCAACTGCATCGTATTAAATCTAGCGATCATTTTGATCAGTCTTGGTCTTCCATCGTCCATTAGGGAAGCTCACACAATTTACATAGATATTTCATTATAGCGTTTTTTTACTGGAATGTGCCGGGACTCTGTTCTCAGCAAAATTGAACATTTGGCCCAAAGTTTTAGCCTATCAATTTTACCAAATTCAGTTGAGAGAATGAAATCCCAGGCCCTGTGGATTAATTTTCACGCGATACAACACTGCACGAACCAACACGTCTAGCAGAGTCGACAGAAAATTGACTTGGGGTCATTGGAATGTGTCGCCGAGATACTTTAGACATTATTGTAAACTGTAACAACGTAAATATTATTTTTGAATTGATAGTCAGCAATGCATCATCTATTAACAGTAATAATGACCTTGAAGAATATGTAACATTGATGACGATTATTTTAATATCATAACATATAAATATAGAGGTTAGATTGGATTCCAAGTTAAAATAAGCCGCCCGACAGACTTGACATTTATTTAGGTGATAACATTTGTGTTGTAAACCGGCAAAATTATTAGAAAATGCACACATGCTTTAATGTTTCATGAGGTTCTATCCACTGGAGAAAATATTCCGCTCACCTAACGAACTAATCCACCAACACTCTGGTACGGTGCATAACAGCATTCGTTAAGATCCTTGCATCGACACTCGCTCGAAGCGGTCGTGAAACATGGAACTTCCTCGTTAATAACTCCCCGAAAATCCTGTAGTGGTCACTTAGACGAGCCAGAAATTCACTGCGTTGAATTAATGAATTAACAGCGGATAAAAGTCTTGAAGTCAGTCAACGAAATTTGTCTAAGACATTCGAAATTTATGGAGCGAGTTAATTTTCATTTGCTCTGGGAGAAAATGTTTACAATTTTGGTAAGCATCGATTAATACTGTTTTTTTTAAAAGCGAATATAATAATTATATATATAATTAATATATGAATTTTTATTGCATAATAAATCATTACGGGAGAGTGAAACGTGATTGTATGTTAGCATGAAATCCTAAAATGTGTACAAATAAAAAACTCAGTAAGCATATTTTTTAAACCGTGTATTTACATCACTTTTCGATGCAATCTTACACAATTCAAATTATTTTCACTCAAGAACTCGGAAATTATTCTTGATGAAACGAAAGCAGCCATCAAAAATGAAAATGCTCTACACAATATCATCGGCAGACACAAATAAAATTCGAATGTAATTTAATAAAGGAAAAAAATACAATCCTACGTGAAGTAAAAAATAAGAAAGATAACAATATTGAAACATTTCAGAGAATCCTCGAATCTCGTGAAGCAAGCTTGCCTGGCTCACCACAAAACATCCAATTTGCAGCTGCATTTATCAATGAACGCTCCTTGCGCAGCCCTTGCGTATTACCACAGTCTCCATTCAACAGAACATGAATATCTCAGGTCTAATCCTCAGGGCATTGGCCGGCACTTTTGTTGAAATATCTCACAGCAACTCGCGGTATAATTCTGATATTGAACAGTGCCACAAGAGAGAGAGAGAGAGAGTGAGAGAGTGAAAGAAAATGAGAGAGAGTGAGAGAGGAGTGAGAGAAATAAGACGTGGTATTATTCAGATGCTGAATAGTGCCATGCAGAAGAGAGAAAAATGAGAAAGTGCTAACATTGTGTTTATTTTCGGTGCTTTTAGCCTTCATTTCGCGATGCCTATAAAAAGAAGTGCGGCTAATGGAGGCAAAATATTTGTGCGTCTGTCGATAAATGCATTTGATACAGGTGTGAGTAGGGCAAGTTTCTACTTAGTGAGATGACAGGAGATTTGAAAGTTAGCGTGAATAATCAATCGTTTCAACTGATTTATTTGGAGACATTGAAATATCTTAAAGCTAATTCACGAGTGACTATAAAAAATTTCAAGCAAGTACCACAGAAGAAACTTTTATAACATCATTTAAATACGAAGGCATCGATGAAAGAAATAACACTGATTGTGCAATCAAAACTGTGCGATTCCTACGTTTGATTCCGATGTAAAATAGTGATACTGAATTTAAATATGCTGGAAGAATGTTGTACAACCATTTCAGTTGCCAAAAAAAGTAATAAGGTGTACGAAAATTGGGACTTAGAGGAAGAATTACTCCGTCTACCATGGGATGGATCAACGAAAGTCAGTGATCCAGATTGGCCATTTTTACTCAAATTTCAAAACTCCAGAGTTTCTAGTTGTCGAATGTGGCCATAAAGACGATTTAGTGCCAAGCAAATGCTAAATTTTTAAAGCCACATTTGATTCTTCAAACAGACCAAATTCGAGAATTCCGAAATATGAAAAATATTGATTTAATCCCCATGATGTGAGCTAAACGTGTGTCAGATACTGAACTAGCGATGCTAACTCTGTGATTTAAATGCGGGTAAGAGATTATCTTAAAACTCAACATGATAAAATTAGAAATTTAATGCAATAAAATGCATTAGACGTATAAAATTGTTGCATGAATACATTACTCTGGTTAACCCTGCGGCGAAGCAATTGCTCGGTGGTTGTAAGATTATTAATGCGTGTTTCATAAAAAATAATGGAAAGAAATCGAACATCAAGTAGTTAATAAACATGACGCTAATTTCATGTACGTATTACTTTCCGAGCGGCCCCCTTACTGTTGAACAGAAAATTATTCACAACCAGCGCAGGTGAAATGTGAAAAAATATCAGAAATATTTGACATCAAGTGAACATTTCAGCAACATAAATTTAAACGTGTTAATTCTATGTATTTTTGTATATTCGTATTTATATGTATTTTCGTAAAATAGTTTTCAACATAATCCCCAAATCCTAAATCACGAAAGTTTCCTCATAAATTTCTATCTAAAACTGAAAGCTCTAAAATTTTTGTTTTTCTTGTTCGAAAACTTCGCATTTTAGACTTTTTTAGCTGGCGTCTAGATAATGAGGCACGTGCAAAGCTTGCTGCTTCTTCTTTTTCTCGTTCGTGTGTCAGATATTGTAAAAAACAGAAGCACTGAATTAATTTGCCGCAAGTGGTCAAGGTGTGGCACACAGCACCGCACACACGCGTAGCTCTGCTCTTGTTTGGTCGTGTGGTGCGGTAGGTGGTGTGGTGCGGTGGTGGTGTGGTGCGGTAGGTGGTGTGGTGCGGTAGGTGGGGTGGTGCGGTAAGTGTTGTGGTGCGGTGGTGGTGTCGTGCGGTGGTCGTGTGGTG
>JACJUY010015464.1:0-12023 GCA_014220935.1 Platorchestia sp. MABIK | reverse complement strand
CCATCGTTACAGCTGAAAAATTTAGAAAGTTCTTTTTGACGATCGCGAAAACAGATATTTTACCTTTATCCTCCACGAGTTTCCACATGTGCAATCTGGATGTGACGAGTTCAGCTGTATACCTGGGAAGTTCTAAACGCATAATCAGGTCATGAAGTTCACCTTGTGTCATTCTGTGTACATTTTACGGGAGATGCTTATCGGTTCAAATGATGTATCAGCATCACTGATTCTTGGAACACTTTCTAACCCAGCAAGTTCAGTTCCATCATCCTCCAAATCTGTCTGTCGGAATGTTTGCGAGGGGATCGGAGACTGGCAATCCTTCTCCATGGACCACTGAGCGAATAACAGGTAGTATCACAGAATCTATATATTAATACGCTTAAAACTAAGTTCGTGGGTAACGCTCTACATCCAATTGACTGGATAGGATAGGTAGGTTAGATTAGGTTGGGTTAGGTTAGATGCATTGATAGGTTGGACATTTTTATCACGATAGGATAGGTAGGATATGCCAAATTTGGATAGGGTAGGATAATTATAATATTTTAACATGTTTTTTCATTTTTTTTTTAATTTGTATATATTTTTTTCATTCATAATTTTTTACATTTAATTTGTTAATTTTGTTTCTTATATTTTTTGATTTGTTAGATTTTTTAATTTTTTTTTCAATTTGTTACTTTTTCTTAATTTGTGACTTATTTTAATTTGTTAATTTTGTTAAATTTTATAGTTTTTACTTCAATTTGTTAATAGTAATTTGGTTTTAATTTTTTCACTTTTCAATTTTTTTTTATGTCTTCCATTTTATCAATTTTTACTTTTTTTTTCAACTTATTCAGTTTATTTGATTTTTTTCATTTTTTATTCTTTTTTGGTTTTATTTTTCTTTCATTTTTTTCCAATTTTTTCGTTTATTTTTTGTATGTTTATTTTTCATTTTTTATTGGTTAATTTTTTGAATTAGGTTTTTTATGTTTTTCTAATTTTTTAATTTATTTAATTTTATATCTACTTGAATTTTTTCTTTTTATTTCAATTTTTCTGGTTATTCATTTATTTACATTTTTTTAAATTTTTCTTCTGTTTCTTATTTTTCTTTTATTTCTTTCATTTTTTCAAACTTTGCATTGCATAAAAACTTGATTTTAAATTACAGTAAAAATTTCAGGAATCTTCCCATATCAAAGAATGCCAATAAATGCATTTCCTTTATGCTTCAACCTGATATGCTCGGAAGTGAGTTAATTATTGAAACCGTGTAATCCACACGGATTTCTGCTCATTATTATGAAGGCGCCGTGACTTGCGGTATCGTGTCTACGAAGATACTATAAATAAGGTAACAAGCAGAATGGATAGGATATGTTGGTATATGTTAGGTTAGCATGGGTTAGGTTAGAATATGTTATGTTAGAATCTCTTGGGTAATGTCTACTGAATTTTTTCACGGGTCCACCTGGCTTAACAATGACATAGGTTAAGTTGAGTTAGGATAGGTAGGGTTAGGATAGGTTGCGATAGGATAGGTTAGGTCATGATTGGTTAGGTTAGGATGGTTAGCATAGGTTACGTAATGTTGACGACATTTGTTTACGGGTCAAAGGTTTTTTATGTTCGACAAATTATCAGGAAAGCTTCCGTTAGCATAGGTTAGTGTAAACATGTTAGGATAGGTTAGGTAAGGATTTTTGACCGAATTTAACCGAATTTTTTCATGAGTCCACCTAGCTTAGCAATGACCTTGGTTAAAGTTCGGTTAGGATAGGTTAATGATTTGTTAGGTTACGATAGGTTAGGTAATTTTGACTGAATGTTTTCACGGGACACGGTTTTTTATTTTTGACGTATCATGGGGATGGGTTCGGTTAGAATCTGTTAGGTTTGGATAGGTTTGGGTAGCATGGGTTAGATAATGTTGACGGAATTTTTTCATGGGTCAACAGTTTTTTATGTTTGACAAATTATCAGGATCGGTTTGATTACGTGATGATGTTAGGTTAGGATCGGGTAGGTTAGCATAAGTTCAGTAATGTTGATGGAATTTTTTCACGGGTCCACGTTTTTTTGTTTGACGTTTTCAGGATCGGTTTGGTTTCTGTAGGTTTGGGTTGGATTGGTTGGAATATGTTAGATAAGAGTAGGTTAGGTTAGGTTAGAATATGTCATGTTAGAATTGGTAAGGTAATGTTAAATGTTGATCGAACTTTTTCACGGGTTCACCTAGCTGAATGATGACATTGGTTTAAGTTAGGGTAAGATATGTTAGGTTAGGATGGGTTAGGTGATGTTGACGGAATTTTTATCATGGGTTCAAGCTTTTTTATGTTTGACATATTATCAGGAATGGTTTGGATAAGATAGGTTAGAATATGTTTGGATTGTTTTGGTTAGAATAGGTTAGGTTGGAATTGGTAAGCCAATGATGACCGGATCCACCTAGCTTAACTGTGGGATTGTCCGTGGAATTTCCACGGGTCCTACTAGCTTTCAATATTGCATTTCTGCGTATTATTTCCTTTCTTCAAGCATGGTGTCATGCAGAAATTGCAATTGGTGGTGTGATTTGTTGGTTCATGCCAAACGGCGGGTACACCAGCGACATGGAAACTTTGTTCCAATGTATCCAAACGTTCAGAGTTGATGAACAAATTCATACAACAAACGTGGAGAGGCCAATTCTTTTTCTGGTGTCAACCACGACACCCAAAGAATAGTACATGTGCATGTTTTTTTCATTGCAGCATTCAATGTCCGCTTTCTGGTAAGAAGTCTCGTCAGCGCAAACGTATCATAACCCGCGAATTGACACAAATGCGGGGCATTGCTGTGCATTTCAAGGACCACAAAATTTGTGTACCATGGAATAAATCACTCATACAGTAAGCCACTATTAAACAAACGAGTCAGTATAATTATGAAACACATGGCGAGATGTTATTATCCGCTCTCGAGCATGTACAACACTGAAACCGTTGGCGCCTGGAATCGGTTTTTACAACAGGATTACGTCATCGGACAAACAGTGATGAGTCTATTTTTTTATTTTGACTTATTTTTTCGTCAGTCACGCACACTTAACCTTCAGTAATTATTCCCATAGCGTTTTTGCAGAAATGTAAAAATTGAAATTTATGAAAGCGCGGAGAGAATTTCAGTGGTTATTTTCGCGTTCAGCTTCCCCAAAATTGACCTAAGGTGGCTACTTTCATTTCAGCGAAAAAGGGGAAATTTGTAAAACAGTTACATCAATTTTGAACAATCCGACGTTTTTGTCCCCACAAAAATGAAAAGCAATTCTAAAATTCTAAGATCTAAAACACTTGAAGCTACACGTACTACTTTAAAATGACTAGAGTGAGGAGTTACATTGCACGTTCAGCATGATCGCTAACAGCGGAGTGAGGTGGACGGGTCAATCGAACACCAGTCCACCTCACTCCGCTGTTCGCGATCATGCTGAACGTGCAACGTAACTCCTCACTCTAGTCATTTTAAAGTAGAACGTGTAGCTTCAAGTGTTTTAAATCTTAGAATTTTAGAATTGCTTTTCATTTTCAAATGCAAGCCTTTACTTAACAACCAGTTGAGTTCATACCCTCTTAGCATCATAGGTTCTTAGTTGTGTTTCGTTTTATTTACTGCATTTTTACTTGTAATTATTTTTCACTTATGAATCCGTGTTCATGTCTGTTTGTACATCTACGCTCATTTCTATTTCAGTGATATAGGTCATATTCTTTTAATGAGCTGACGATGGGTATTAGCCCGAAACGTTCTCAGTATAATGAAATTTTTATCAGTGATTTTTGCTCTCCTATTTTTATAAAAATTGAAGAAAGTCCCGGAAAATGTACCTGATTATATATGGATGTTATGAAAGCCCTTCATTAGCTGTGGAGTGATGTGTGTAGCAAAGGTTGAAGCAAAATTAATTTTGTCATAAAATATCTGCATTTAAATTTGCATCATGAAGTTTCTAAAAATATTTTTCCCACGTTTTTCAAAAAGAATTAATCCCTAATTGTGAACTAGTTCGCATCATTATGAATGTTTTGATTGGCAGTATCTCAGTAAGTTCAAATTATCTGCGGACTATTTAAAATTCCTCCTCCACTGAGAGAAATTTTGACACACCTGTGTGTGTCAAACGATTATTCAGAAATGTTTTGACCGGCCTGTGTTAAAACTGTGTTTCACATTTTATAGATTTGATTCGTTTTTCATGGGTATGCTAGGCGTTCTATGCAACACATGTAATAGGCAAAGTATAGAAATAGAAATGTTCATAGGCTTCGCAGTTATGGGCGGCGAAAATTAGGCTCATATGAAAATCTATTGTAAAATCAAATTTGTGAATTTATTGTGCTCGTATAAAATATCAGAACTAGAATGAAAAACTTGTTTATTCAGGTCAGCTTGAGTTAAATTCAGATTGTTTAATTAACAGATATAATCATTTACGTTGTCCTCAACTTTTAAAGAAAATCCTTGAGCACAATCGTAGCAGGGCAAAAATTTGCTTGTATATGAAATGATATTTTAAATTTTTTCATAGTAGATCTTGTACAAAATAACGACTTCTCAGCCTTTCTCAGCATTTGTTACAAATACTGTGTGTCAGAATCGAAGACAAAGTGTTTTTAACAGATTAAGTTAGATCTGCGCTAAAATTTGCAAATTTTAATACGAATTATTTTTCCTGCATACCTCTTCTTTTTCGCTTGGGTATCGAAGAACTCTCGTTAAACGCGTAATCAACGTATTTATGAGTAATATTTCCAAACCCACTTAAGTTAGCGTTGCACCCAACTACTCTAGATTACAGTTAAATAACGGAACAAACTTTGTCATGCTCCTGTCAGCTTTTCCCACTCTTCATTTTGTAATGTTTTACCAGTTTGAATGTATTACTTTTTCAGCTTAGAAGATGCACTGCCGACAGCCATGCATCGACTTTTACCTACCATTTTAGTGGCTACATTATTTGTTAAGAATAGCTTAGATAATTAGAATTCTTAGCCGCCTCTACTGTAAATTTATTTCGCATAAAAGATGTTCTAACTTATTATTACAACTAAGCCGGCGTAAAAAACTATCACTGATATTAATTTCTTTGATTTTCTTTCCGGCTTATTGTCGACAACAAATGTTAGCCTACAGCGGACGCGATCCCTTTCTTTGTTCTGAAGAACGAAATGCAGAGAGAAAAATGGGAACATCTACATGTAAATCGAAAAAAATCATCTGTAAGTTACTGTAGGAGAGGTCCGAGAGGAGATGGAAGTTTTTCTTGAAGAGGAAATTTTATTTGTTTCGCTACCAAACGTGCCTTTGCTGCGCTAAAATATTCTACTAACGTGTTATTCTTATAAATCAAATAATTTACAGATTTATTGTAATTTGATCCGATGAAATTTAGTAATCTGCTGGGGTAAAAAAGTGGAATAAATTATTGTTCCTACTGTATTTCAAAATGTCCCCAAATATCTCAATCAATCATTGAATTAATTTTGTTTCAGCTCATTATCCTTATGGTACGGAAAGTAAAGATCAATGGTGCTAAAATGCGTAGATCCAATTTAAGACTTTGGTTCAAAATGTCAGAAAAAATATTACATCCTACCTACCACCTCCCGAAAATAATTCTGTGTGCAAAACTGTATCACATGTATGAGAATTAAGGCTGTTAGAAAAAACTTAACTATTGACTTGTTCGGTAAATACTACTTGCATGCTCAGCAACCGTTTTAAGCAGTGCTAGTCAGTGATGCACAAAAAATCCGAATTGCCCATAATTATAAACAAATTTTAGACAAGATTGCAACTCGCTCTCCAGAACACTTTTGGAATAGTGATGGACCATATGACTCGCTTGTTTACTGATATGATGTAGAAACTCTGATAAAATATAGCCATAGTCATAACAACTTTTTTCTGGGCATTTGGAATTGATGTAAACAGAAAATTCCCCAGAGACATTCCCAGAAAGAGATTGCATACGAATGATCTCGGCCGGTTGGGCTGTCTGAGTGAACAGAAGCTTAGATATTGGGCACTCAGTTTTTACCGTTTCACTTCACTGATCAACGTGATTAATCTTATCCAGAGATTACACACACTAAATAACCAATGTTTTCGAACAAACGTAATGTGAAACGATGAAAATCAAACTTCTTACGGGAGTAGTTCATTGTTTCGAGGCTTTTATAACGTTGATATGGCGGCCGTTTTCTCAAGGTATGCAATACAAATTCAGAGGATCTAATACTTATTTCCCGACACTTAGATGAAGATTAAAATACGGATATAAAATTGCCTCAGTAATTCCACGAACAATGGATATCTCCAAATTTTCTTATTTTTAAATTGTAGAAAGTTAAGGAATACGAAAAGTACAATTTTCATTCATAAAATAATGATCTAGGTTTCCTATTATGATATATAAGACTGACAATTTGTGATACTTCTTCGAAACCGATTCTAGTTTTGATTATTTAAGCCCAGAGGGCTGGCTACTAAAGATGAGCGTCAAATTCTGGCAGCACAAAACTCTCTATTTCAATTGAAAATGCTATCTTGATTATTGGCGGCGTTAAAAAATATACGTTGGATGAATTCGAATTTTTGAAAGTACGAAAGTGTTTCGAGTGTCATATTTCTTGCTGAGAAATGGTCTACCGCAGGTAGAATACGGAAAAACATTGTCCCCAACACAAGAGAGCAACTTTTTAAAACGTCAAAAAGCAGAGGCAGGAGTAAGAACTTTTAATGTATTGGATTGTGAGCCCCTCAGGGGGATACAACTATTGTATCTATGGGAACTAGCGCTCCCAGGGGGACAATGTGAGGGCCCTAGCTAACGGTTAGGTAGGCTTCCCTGTTGTTAAAATAACACAGGTTTTTGCTTACCAAACGCAACGAAACGCAACGAAACGCAACGAAAACGCAACGAAACGCAACGAAAACGCAACGAAAACGCAACGAAAACGCAACGAAAACGCAACGAAACGCAACGAAGTTTACGACCTAATTACTTGCAAAACCTCGTCAACTAACCTATATCCGGAAATTATGGACAGAATTCAAGATCACGACGTCTACAATGCAATGATCCCCTAAAAATATATAATGTTTTGTAACTTTGGCACACTGCCAAAGCGACAGCTAAATAGTCCTGGACCGAAGCTGTCGTTAAATGAGTTTACTTGTGAAAATTTGTACAAATTGCTTGGAATACCTCAAAGTACAAATAATCAATTTTTTAATTTCATCTCTAATACAATTCGTTTCATGTTTTTTTCATCCCATTTTTGTCTCATGGGGGCGTAAATTTTAACAAGCGACCGTTATGACTACGATTGTATAAAATAGCCAACAGATGCAGTATTATATTCTTCCACACCTGCTTCACTCGTTATATACAGAACAACAGTTGATTGAACGTTGAATTGCAGCTTAGATGCTTGGGTAATTGTACAGTGTAACAAACTAAACATTTGAGCTGTTCGAAAATTGTAATAATAGTATTTTCTGATTAAATTGAATGGTAAAAGTTGCATAATCTCTCAAAATTAACACTACTACACGCCAATGAACATTCAATTATACACTACAGTATTTTCACAGCAGAGACCAAAAGTGTACACAAAGTGAACTTCAGTGCACAAAATATTTTGGTATAACGTTTATATTTTTTTTGCAAGAGCTTTTAAACATTGCAACTGCACATTATTTGCAAAAAAACAAAACTTCAGTCTCAACTTTGAACAGTGTTTGAGAACGTAGCGAAAAACTGAAATGCGGAATATTTATTGAGGACTAAATATTTTTTTCTGAGCTATTTATTGCATGCAATATCAGTTGAAATGTTTTTCAAATGGCAAATTATTGGCGGCGATAACGCATTTGAATTTTTCTGCGGGGATCAACGAGAAAACATTTATCAGGGTAATTTTATTTCTGCTTATGAGCCGTGGATCATTTATTAATTATCATCAGTATTGAATACTGAGAAATTTAAAACAAGCTGAGCTGATGCGAGATTCTAGTCAGGGTGTGGCTTGCCCCTCCTAAGGAGAGGAACGAGTATCCATCTACGATGTACCCAAGAAACTTCGATCGCATTAGATGAATCTGGGCATGAACTTGAACCGCTTGGATAGAGCTAGTCACGGAATGTGTGGACAAACTCCACACCGTGCAGAATTCAACTCCACACCATGCAGAATACATTCAGCGTAAATTTCTGGACCTTAGACCGCGTAATTATCGGCACCAAAGAACATTTTTTCCAATTAGGTTCTGCAGCACAGGTAATTGAAAGATTAATGATACAATTGAAATTTTCTGACATCACAGAGTTTATGTGAAGGCTGCAAAATTGTTCTTATTAAGCTTCCCCGCCACTCTACTCAAATGACAATATTACAATTTAGAGGTGGAAAGTTACGTAACATTGGTGACTGAATTGAGTTAACGAAGTGACAAGCTGAGTAATGGTTCTTTTGGAACTTGGGATACCACTTATTATATTGGATTTACGCGATAGCGTATCGTCAATGGTACATACGCATCCTTTTTAACAGTAATGTGTTTAGAGCCTCAGAGCTGTGTGCTGATAGTATAATTTTATTCGCTTTTGAAGTCACGCAAACATTTTACTAGGCATTTTCCCTGCACGATGTTCCTAGTCGAATCGCTAACAAGTAAATTCATAAGCTCTGTAAGTTGTCGTGATTTTCGATGTTTCTCCTTTATTATATATAATGCACTTTTCTTTCATTGCCGTTCTACATCCTCATGATGATCATTTTCTGCTCCCGTACGATTAATTTTCCATTTGTGTGAACGCTTACATTCTGCCTTTCTACCTCTGTCATTCTTATAGCATTCAACTTTTCTTTCGTACAATTTTTATCTCGTTTCTCCTCAACGTAAAGTTTGTTTGTTCGTAAAGTTTGTGTAGCGTTCAAAGAAATGTATTTCAGTAACTGCTATGTTATGAAAATTCTTCTCTCCTTATACTGCTTTCTCCTCACTCTGGTTGCAATACGCACTCCCAATCGGAGCGTAGTTTCAGTAGTTCAAAAAAAATTCTTTACATTTCTGCTCCATTGGTAAAAAATTGCTTTCAGATGCTTCTTATTACAGCCACAATTGAGACTCACAGAACAGTTCGTGATGCATAAGCAATAACATTTTTTTGTCATGTTCTCTAACCTACATGGGGGATCATTTTGAAAGACATAATCTAGGTGCATGCAACAATTTCCTCAAGCCAATTAAACAATATTTAGGAGCATTTAATGATGCACCGATGAATCTTAAAATTCAACTCATCCGATTTCTTCCATTGAGCAGTGTACTCCTGCATGCAGCTGCCGCGTGTCATTGGCATGGCGGGTTTGATGAACTACATGCATGCCTTACATTAGTTCACCAATTTTCTTTTAGCGCATGTTGTGTCACGAAAATGCGGTTCACCAAAACGAATACACATCAAAATTATGAGTGTTAACAGCGTCACCGAGAGCGTAAGGAGAAATATGTAAGCACAGCCGACATGAGCATTCCATTTTTGTTTTCTAAGCCATCTGATATTTACTAACACTATTTTCATAAACCAATGTAAAAATCATAACTTTTAGTGAATAACCACGTTAGTTGTTCAATTAAATTCAAAGAGTTTCTATCTGCTAAATATAATCAACGAATACAAAATCTTATAAAAAACATAAGAAGCCAGGGCTTGTAATCAGTGAAATTAGATAGTGAACTGATCAAATTTACCCAAATGAGTTCTGTCAAATGTCTGATTCTTTAAAGTCATTTACTAGTGGCGACTCAGATTATTTTTAAGCCATTAAAGACGTAATTGATGGCGTCACAGAGACTTAAAGCACAGCTTCCATTTCTACACATGTTGTCACAATGTCAGTCATGCTTAACATCTCATGGAATTCAAGGAGCTGATAAAATATTATCTGAAATATCATGCTTAGTTCTCAGAGCCAGACGATTCTTCTTAGAAATGCGTTCCGATAATTTCGCACAAATCATCTCTAGCTTCTTCGTTGCATGGAGATCTTAGAGTTAAAAAATAAAATGGAAGTTGCTCTATACAGAAAAGTAGTCCATGCTAGATAGACTTCTTGATTAGTACTTTACTCCTTATCTTTTCGAACAAAAATCGAGAAACAATTTTTTTCATCATACTTTCATTCGGTTCGCGCACGATTTCTTAGTAGTTTCAATTGTTTGCTCAGAAAATACATGATACATTCAAGACAACCCAGCTCATACCTAAAATTTGAAGATGTCATTTTGATAATACTTTACACACTCATGTTCGGAAATTAATTTTCTCAATTAGAGTGTTTGTGAGCGTTTATTGTATTCGCTAAGGTTTGACGAATCGAACAATAGAGTTATTCATCACTTCTGTTATAAATGCTCACGTATGCATGATTTTTCATTGGGCTTATAATTTTTCAATACTAATAACTCCATTCGATGCAGTTACTAGAGTAGTAGCGCTGGGACGTGGAATTTTTACGTCGAAAAATTTCAAACAACACAATATAAGTGGTCTACAACTACTGTGGTCTACAACACGCGATTAAAGTTTTATGTTCAAGTACAAAGAAGTTTTTTTTCGTTCACACTTGTTTCTGGATCGGTTCAAATTTCTCACATTGATATCAATTTAATTTGTCACATTTCCACATTCATCTCTCTTTTTGAATTTGAGAAAAAGAGAGAGTCGCCTGACTCTCACTCTAACCAAATCATTAATTTTTTCTGAAGAGCTGTTGTGTGACTTTCCTACTTATAAATGAAGACTTTTAAGCTGTTCAAGAAAATGATGATCGGATGTGAAAAAGCAACAGCATAATCACTTTTCCTAAATTGTTTCAATCCACAATAACTGTGACATATCACTAGCTTCTCTCAAGGGAACAAAGATTTTTACCTACATTTACACCTCATTTACTGATTTCTCTATTTACAAATGATGATGGGCCTGAACTCCGAAATTTTTTCAATTGGCATGAATTCCCTTAGTATTTTTCTCATTGCTAAATTATGAGAAAAAATGATTTCTCTGAATATGCTATCATTTTGATTCAGGTACATATTTATGAAGATGAGGACATCCAGTCAATGAGAAGGGCTTCCAATTCAATGGATTCTCCTTGTTCCATAACATGGCAAGAGAGTGAGAAAATACTACTATGAAAAGTTATACTCGACTAAAATGATTCAAAATAACAAAACAAAACGAATCTTAAAAAAATAAGACAAAGAAAAAAAATCTGCTGAAAAATTAAAAATTCATCGCTGGTCACTGCCAATTTTAGTGAATAAGCTGCGAGTGTCTCACGTCATATCATAGGAACGTGGAAGACAATACCCTGGACTTTCGTTATACAGGGAGTAATCTATACTATAATAAGAGCCGTGTCCGTCTGTCTGTCCGAAGCCAGCCGAAAGTGTGTGATGAGAGCGTATCTGTGATAAAAGCTTCATCAACTCCACAATTTCTAGTGTATCAATCTATCAGATTCTAGTAGGAATGCATATCACGCGAATTCTTGGGAAATAGGAACGTGTGTCATGTGATTTGTCTTACATTGAATAAAAGAGCAAAGAAAATCGCTTTAATTGAAATCATAATTCTTTAAAATACATTTCAATAAAAAAGAGAACGTTTCGACCAAATTTTGGTCATTTTCAACTATCTGAAAAATACAAACACACCGAGTTATAACAAGCTCAAAATACAATCATCAGTGGAATATATGACATTAAAAAATATAAATAAAAGAGGGAAAGACTGAGACTACACTAATTGCAGAGGGAAGGCAGATTGCATATTGTTCAGGGTAGGTTTATATTTTAAAATGAACAGGTATTCTAAAATGCGAAGGTTAATTGTTCCGGATGTAGAAGAAATTATTTTAAAA
Organism: Platorchestia sp. MABIK; assembly: GCA_014220935.1. Lineage (NCBI taxonomy): Eukaryota > Metazoa > Arthropoda > Malacostraca > Amphipoda > Talitridae > Platorchestia > Platorchestia sp. MABIK. The sequence goes on along the minus strand of JACJUY010015464.1, from coordinate 48 downwards.
TCGTCTAGCCGAACTGGAAGGTCACAACTCTCTGCATGAGAGCGAACA